>VXAY01007238.1:225353-297554 GCA_013399855.1 Oxyruncus cristatus | reverse complement strand
AGAGGAGAGCAACGAGGCTGGTGAAGGGACTTGAGCACAAGTCCTATGAGGAGAGGCTGAAGGAGCTGGGGTTGTTTAGCCTGGAGAAGAGGAGGCTCAGGGGAGACCTCATCGCTCTCTACAACTACCTGAGAGGAGGTTGTAGCCAGGTGGGGGTTGGTCTCTTCTCTCAGGCAACCAGCAGGAAGACAAGAGGGCATGGCCTTAAGCTGTGCCAGGGGAGGTTTCGGTTAGATATCAGAAAGAAATTCTTTACAGAGAGAGTAATCAGCCATTGGAATGGGCTGCCCAGGGAAGTGGTGGATTCTCCATCCCTGGAGGTTTTCAGGATGAGGCTGGACGTGGCACTTAATGCCATAGTCTAGTAACTGCGGTGGGGTTGGATCAAGGGTTGGACTTGATGATCTCAGAGGTCCTTTCCAACCCATCTGATTCTATGAGTCTATATGTTTTATCTCTGTTAATTAGTTAGAATGCAAGTTTCTTGATGCAAAAACCTGTTCTGCGGTAGAATTAAGTGCAAGTTTAACACTTAACAAATAATAATCATATGCCCTTGGAACTTCAGAGTCCTGACTTGCTGCTGCAAAGAGGGGGCACTCCATTATTCCCCTTTTGATGTCATCTACATAATTAGTTTCTGCAACTTACAGATCCTCATACTGTCAGTTGCTGATGTGTGCAAGGTTCTGGGGTTCCCTTAGTTTTCAAGAAGAAAAAGGACCGTTAAAATATATAGATATATTCTAGCAACACAGAAAACACTGTCTCTATAAAAGACATTGCAGACCAAGTTTCTATTAAAAAAAGAAAACAAAAACTATATACATAGTATCTGTGTATACAAAGACTTTAATTTATGAGTTGTTGTCAATATATAAAGTACTGTACAGTTCATAACTTTACAGGTGTCTTTGAAGAGGTCTGTGTTAAAAAGGATACTGTACATGTTTTCTGGGTGAGGATTTGATTAGGACAGTCTTGCTCAGAGTAGAGAGAAGAAGAGTGTGCATAAGGAGTAACCTGAAAAAGACATATAATTGAGAATAAGAAAGGGCTTGGAAAATTGAATAAAATGATTACAGTGAACAGTGAAGCTTTACAGTGAAGAGCAAATGGTTGTGTTGGCACTTAGAGAAACACTGAACTCACTTCTGTCTCCTATTCCTTCTTGTATCATGTCTTTAGTTGAACCTGTTTTGTTACCTCATACTAATAATATGATTATTTAATTAGTCAACCACTAATAGACCATTATTTCCTTCTTTCTTTTTTTTTTTTAATTGAAGAAACCTGACTCATTAGCTGGGGTAATTGTTAATGTCATGTTTAATTTAATATTATCCTCCCAGTCTGGTGATATTTAATTACAAATGAAATTGCAACTTTTTAAAAGCCATTTATTAGCGTGTCTCCATTTTTCTTTGGCTGGTCTCTAGAAGTGAAGAGGGGATTTCAGGATGATTTTGAAGACTACATAGAATACTTCACAGAGTGTTCCATGGCTAAGTCTGTCAAGTCTACCTTGTTTATAAGCCTTGGAAAGCACATATAAACATAGCTTTTATATGGAATGAGATCCTCATTTCAAAGACAATATTGTGATGTTTTTCACGTAGGACAAATCTCTCCTATAAGTCTGCTCGAATGACATTTGTTCAGCACTGATTGTAGAGAAGACTTTCCTCTAATCAAGAGTCTCTTCTGAAATGTAATACTATGAACCAGAAGTGTTTTAGATACTGCTTTTCTATATTGGAGGTCAAGTCTCTGTGCTTTATTTAATGCTGTTTCACTAACTTCATTGAGAGCTTTTATCCAGAACAAGAGATGCAAAAGTAGAACCAAATATTTCTGTTCACATCATTGAACAAATGTTTAAAGATATTTTACAATGCTGAGGAAGCATGACAGTATGTTCTGGTTCAGTAAAGGCTTTGCCTAACTTTAAAACATGCATAATAGTCAAGGGAATGTAACTTTATACTTTAAGACAGCTAGAAACTTGAAAACTATCCTTATTGAGTATTAAACAATGTTTTGCTGAATGGAGTGCTAGATTATTTGTCGCAAAAACTGTATTAATAAAGTTATATTATTTTTATTAGCAAAACTGGTATATTGGGTAAAGAGTTTCAAGCACCCTCAGAGGGTTTTTGTTGGGTTTGTTTGTTTGTTTGTTTTTTTAATATTTTATTTGGTTTTTACTTTACCTTTCTTTTCACTGAGTATCATGGATGTATTTCTGTTTCATTTGGTGACTGGTTCCTACAATGAGACCGAATAATTTCTGGTTTTTTTGCAAAGGATTTGAGGGGCCCCTTTTTTTTTCTTTAAAAAAAAAACTGTTTCAAACTTACTTCATCCCACAAAATGACCATTCCCTTGGTGTGTTGATAGGAACCGGCAGTTGGAAGGCATCTCGGTGGTAGCGCAGCAGTTCCACGAAGCTCTGGAACCACTGGTGGAATGGCTGAGCGCCACAGAGAAGAGGCTTGCAAATGCAGAACCCATTGGAACGCAGGCCTCCAAACTGCAGCAGCAAATTGCTCAGCATAAAGTAAGATACAAACTACTCAGTTGCTTTTGTCATTCTGTAAAGCACAGCTCTCCTAACTGTTGTGGAATACCTATGTTTTACCATCCTGGGTTTTGTTTGGTTTGTTTTTTTTCCCCCTGTAATTTCAGTATTATGTATTTATGTTGGCAATGTGTCCTTTTTCATTCAGTTTTTATTGAGTTCCACTTATGTTTCTTTTATGTTTTTCTGATTTTGTTTTCCATTATTCTTCATTATTTAAAATAAAATATAGGCCCTAGAAGATGATGTCCTAGCTCACAATAAGAGTTTACATCAGGCCATTAGCGCTGGTCAGTCTCTAAAGACTATGAGCTCCAGGGAAGATAAAGATATGGTGCAGGAAAAGCTAGATTCTTCTCAGGCACGATTCATTGAAATTCAAGAGAAGAGCAACAGCAGGTCTGAACTTCTTCAGCAAGCTTACAGCAATGCTCAGATTTTTGGGGAGGACGAAGTTGAATTGATGAACTGGCTGAATGAAATCCATGATAAACTGAACAGATTGTCAGTCCAAGATTGCAGCACAGAATTGCTTGAGAAACAGCACTCTGAACTACTGGTATTTTGATTTCTGTTCATTTATTATTTCTTTAATTTAAAACATTTATTTATATTCCCATACTTCTTTTATTTTCATTAATGTTTTTGGTTTAAAATGTCAATATCCTTATTCCAAAAAACAATGTTTTGTTATGTCTGTGCTAACACAAATGGCCTTTTGTCTTAGGATCTTCAGGAAGAGATTCTTCTTAGAAAACAAAATGTTGATTTGGCTATACAAAATGGTTTAGAGCTTCTTAAGCAAACAACAGGTGAGAACTTACATAAAACTGTGTTTTGTCATAATTTTTTTCCTTTTACTTGCAGGTGCTTAAGAGAAAATTAAAGTGAAACTTCTGAATACTGTTCATATTTGCTGGTTAAAGCAATTATAGTTGTTTATTTTAATAAAGGTTTGAGTTCAAGCTAGGTCATGTTTTGGGGCCAATTTTAGTATTACTCTAAGTGAGCAAAAGTCCTTTTTTGCCTGTAGAGAATTTTGTCATTGAATCCTTTATTATTTTTAGTGGAAAATTATTCTGGTGAACCTGCATTCCATTCCTAATAGCAAGATATGGGCATTACTCATAATGGAAGGTTGTTTGGCAGTGGATGCAGTCAATTCCCTGCAGGCATCCACAGATGAATGAGATATTAAACCACCTTTTAGTGCAAGAGGGAAGCTTCATCCACTGTAGCTAATATTATGGGAAAAGTTGCATTCCACTTCTATACGATGTGTCAGTTTGTAGATCAACATCTGTCCCCATTTTCCAGTATTTCTGAAGTTCCTGAACCCTTGGAGATATACATATGTTCGGGGGGCTGGTGTTATCCTTTTCTGTTCCAAACTTGGACATTATGCGTATTCTATAATGACATCTGAACATAGGCTAATAAATTTCAATACACTGTTATTTCTTTTAGCCTTTTGAGCTGTGCTTCAAATGGACAGTGAGGAGGGTGTATGGTGATGTCAAATATTACTGAAATTGAAAGTCTAGTTGATTTGGTTTTTTGTTCTTCACATTTTCAATATCCCTTTTATAATGTTTTTTGGTCTTTATAGGAAGTACTGTGAATTTTAAGGGGAAATTTTTTTGACAAGCAATTATTTTAAATGTTGGATCTAATTCATTACTTTCTAATAGTTTAGTAAAGCAGAAAAAAGACAGAAGGACAAATCCTGAGCTGAGGTAAACTTTGTAGTTCTGTGGACTTTAGTGATGGTGGGGTAATTTAAGAGTTGAGGATCAACCTTGTGTTGTTTGGGTTATTTTATAAGTTAAATACTGAGGGGTTTGGGATTTGGTGCCTTTTTTTGTTTTCTTTTTTTTTTCTCTTTTTAATATTTGTGATCATGGGAAATAACATCCCTCTGATATTTCAGGTGATGAAGTGGTCATCGTTCAAGATAAACTGGAAGGCATTAAAGCAAGATATAAAGATATTATGAAATTGAGTTCTGATGTATCTAAGACTTTGGAGCAGGCTCTGCAGCTTGCAGGTCAACTGCACTCCACTCACGAGCAACTCTGCAAATGGCTTGATGAAGTAGAGGTGGAGTTACTCTCCTATGAAACTCAAATACCCAAGGGTGAAGAATTAAGCCAAGTACAAGAAAGACAAAAAGTAGGTTTTAGAATCTGTGAAATATTTATTGCTCTGTGTTTCAGCAAGGTTATGTGTTAACTTACATTTGACATAAAGTTTTTTTGAATAAGTGATTCTCATATCAGATCATTTGACTAAATGCTGCAGTAGTTAAGAATCAAACTCCCTTTCCAGGGTCATCTGTTATAATAACTTATGAAATTGGGCTGAGGTTTATTTTTAGCACAAAAAAAGCACAACGTTTCTATTTTTTTCTAAGGAGCTGCCTAATACTGGGAAAACTTTGTTTGACAGCTGATGAGTTATTTTGTGTCTTTAGCTGTGGCATGGATAAAATCCTGTAAAGTGTAAAAAAAGTCAGCTTTTTAAATGTATTACTAATTTTGTTAAACTAGATTTATTGAAATAGAAAAAATGTAATATAAGTTGCGTAATGTGGAAAATGTTGGGGGGAGCTTAAGAAATGACTTCAATTCATCATATTTTGCTATAGTACATGCTGATTTCACTTACTGGTGATTTACTTCCTTATGGAATTGCAGTTTGCAACCATCTATTAGTTTTTACTTTCTTTGGTTGCTTCAGGAAGTACTAACAACTCTTACAAAATTACAAAGAATTTGATACAGTCATACTGACTGGACAAATATATTTAGGATAGATTCTGTTGAAAATTCTCTTGAAGAATCACCCACCTTTCTGTCAAACAGCTTACTGTATCAAAAAGCTAATACAGCTCTGCTGAAAATAAGTATGGGAATTTAGCCCTTTGTGTGGAAAACATTTCAGTTCATGACTCATGGAGTAGTTGATAGAATGAAAACACGTGCAAACTGCGTATATTCCATTTGAACACGTACTGCCATGTTCAAATGGTTTAATTGTTTTAAATGGCCTTTTTCAGGAGCTGAAAAAAGAAGCAAAGAACAACAAAGGTTTACTGGACACTCTGAATGAAGTTGGCAGTGCCTTCCTGGAACTGGTGCCGTGGAGGGCCAGAGAGGGGCTTGACAAGATGATAACAGAGGACAACGAACGTTACAGATTAGTGAGCGACACGATCTCTCAGAAGGTGGATGAGATTGATGCTGCCATCCTGAGATCCCAGCAGGTACTGAAAACTGTTCTTTGGGCTGTAACAGTCTCTGGCCGCATGTAGTGGAACAAAAGATGTCATTTAATAATTTTGCCAAAACTTGTTATGCTTGAGCAGCAAAAGGCCTGTTTGAATGAAATAGGACTCCATTGTTAAGATAGGGATACCGGAACTCTGCCAATATGTACACTGTTGTAGTTGTCTGCATTTTTGTTGATGCAAACATCAGTATTTTAGCTAAAATTGCTGTAACTGTCTTGTGACTCCTTAAGTGGGAGTTTGTTTGATTAAGGGCTGAATGGCCCACATCTTTAGTAAATCATGTTGTGTTAAGTAAAATATGGTCCAGATCCTGAGCAAACTTTACTGGATGCAATACTGATACCTCTAGGCTTGCCACACCTTTTAGCATCAGCTGATTGTCTAGCTCCTCTGCACTTTACGCAGTTAAAAGCTGGATGATCTTATTCAAGCTGTACGGGAGGATTTAAATAACAACTGCTTTTATTCCTATCTACAGTGCTTTTCTTCTTGGGGTTCAAAAACCGAGTTATTTAATATGGGGAGGTTTCTATACATGCACAGAGATTCTCACTTTGAGAACTGAGCTCTAATTTCATCACTAAGTTGTCTGATATTTAAGCCTGCTTATAAATGTATCGTGGAAACACAATTTTCCAGTGTATGCCTACAGTTCAGGCATAAAAATTTTGCTGGAGATTTCTATTTCTGCTAATAGTTCCCATAAACAGTTGTAAAAGGACAAGGAGAAAGCATGTGTGATAATCTCAAAGTTTGCTGAAATCCGACTAAAAGACACTGGCACTAATTCAGATTTTCTTCTAACCAAGGTTAAAAATAACTTCTTGTTTCTTTTTAAGGGGTTTGCTATGAATATTATCTTGTCTCGTTAACCAAATCCTCAAAAATGAGGGGTGATATTTTTTACTTTTTTTTTTTAGTGAGTGATAAGAGTGAGATAGGAGAGTATATTTTGGCTCTCCTTCAGATTTTTTGAATTCCATGAGTATGTAGAATCCTCTAGCACAAGTTCAGCAGTTTCAGGTCCAGGCATGAAAAGCCCAGAGCTGCTATTCCACTAGCTAATGTTGCAAGGGTACATTGCACCCTCATCCTGCGTACTTCTAACTTGCGCTTCAGCCAACTCACATCACCACATTTAACTCCTATACACTATGTCCTGTGATAAGTATCAGGTGGCTTAATGCGCTTCCTGTGAAGGATAAGCTGCTTTCCATTTAGACCATGCAAAATAAAAAGCATTTTTGGACAAACTAGTGTTTTGTAAGCTTGCCCTGTGGCAACTTGTTCAAGTGCCTATACTATTAAGAAGTTTTGGGTGGAGGACAAAGCTGCTAAGAGCATGAGGGTTTAATAGGTATAGTGTGGGGTTTGTACTAGATGTTACTGGCCCAAGGTGAGAAATGTGGTAAGCTATACCGATGGTTAATAGTGCTTCATGTTGTGAATGGAAGCTGGAAGGCTTAATAGAACTAATGCAATATCCTGGGTTTTAACTACCTGACCAAAATGCTCCCAGATGGATAGATTTATCTTAGATGGAAATTTTGCGGCATGGTTTAATCTTCATTTTTCAATACTGAAAGCATTGGTTGGGGTCCCCTAGTGAAGGAGTGCTATGTAGAAACACAAGGTCATATTCTACTTTTGGCTTACTTGTTCTTCACTCTAAAGCAGCCATAGAGAGTGCTTTAGAAAGCATTCATGGAGCAAATCACAGCAAATCATCAGATTCAGAAGTCAATCATTCCTGGTTGAAAGAAAAAGTACCACAATGAACTATGCTTGGTTAAACTGGATGGGATTAAGTAAATCATTTCATAGTGACTGAAGGGCTCATAAGTAACTGTCATGCATAATGGGAAGAAAACATTTTGAATTTTGGGTTCAGAGAGTACCAATTTTATGCTTTTTATTCCTTAATGTTGTTTTTAAGCATTACAAATTACCCTTAGCAAACTGAGTTTAGAGTTCTGTGCCTTCTCAGTACCACTTAACCTAGAATTTTCACTGTCATGCCTTGATTTTGTTATTTCCATTAAATATTTTCCAGTATTACTTACATACTCATAAATAGTGGGTACCATGTAGTCACACTGCAGTTAATTTGTACATCTTACGCATCTGAAATTATCTTCTCCATTTATGTCACAAATAGATGGGCTTCTCAAGAGCTTGGTTGTGAACTGCAGTTTCTAAAACCAGGCTTTAACTACCACTGGTGCATGTGCTGCGTGCTGATGTTTATAGTACTGATTGTTTCAGAACATACATATATTAGGAAGCCACCATATTCAGGACAAAACTTACTTTCTCTTACTTTAAGTGAGAAATGACGTATAATGAAAAAGAATGTCGTGCTCTTTCATGTAACAAATGGATTATAAAGGCTGAAAAAGATTTACTCATAAAGAATGAAATCTCAGAACCACTTTTTTGTTCTGCTGGAACTCAGGTTTAACCACTAAGACAGGTCTGATTTAGTGACTAAAGTGAACTCCAGCTGTGTTAGGGAGCAGTCTACAGCTGTAAAGGCACAGACCAGCGTATTTCAAGACAAGTGCAACTGAGAGTGTTCAGAAAGAGACGTCTGAGGAAAGTGTTGGTACCAATAAACACAAGTAGCAGCTTCTGACCTAAAATGTCCCGATAGACTTTTACAATAACTCAGGGCCATATTAATGTCAGCTGATTTCAGTGGGGGTCAGAGTTGTAACTAATTCAAAAAATAAAGTCTTAGTAGTTTCTGCATTGTGTATCTGATACATCCACATAATATTTCACTATGGCTTAGGCTCAAAGCTGCTCTGATTGAGCTTCAATGTGTATGCTAGGATGCATGCCTATAAACTTGATCTGAAGAGAGAATGCAATTAGTAACAAACACGTCCTTTAAGTTGTCTGATTACATTAGTGCTTTGAGGTAATTTCTGAAACATTTAAATGTTGACTAATTGTAGTCAGAAATTAATCATTTAGGAAAAGGATGCGCTGCACCTAAATGCTCAAAAAAATTTTTGCATTTAATCTGAGTTTTGGATGAAGTCCTGCCTTCTCTGAATTTAGTAAGGTTTTTGCCCTGACTTAATTGAACTGGTATTGTTTTGCCTTGATCATTTAATACCAAAGCAACCCTTCAGAATAATAGGATAACATCAAAAATCTGTGTCTCAGGATAATTGCAACACTAGCAATAGTAATAAACAGAGAGATGGAAAAGACATGTGAAAGTATAATAAAGTTAAACAGTCTAGGTAAATTTCTGAGATTATAACCCTTTTTCATTTTCTGATGACTGTTAGAGATCTGCAGGGTTTGGAGAAAAGTATTTGCTTCTGTTGCTTTGTCATTCTTATGAATTAACCTGCTTGTAGTATTACAATCCCTCTAAACCATTTTGGACTTTGTATTTCATTATATAAAAACCTCAAATGTAAAGTGAGCCACTGTCTTTCTAACAACTCAAAAGTATACTCTTTAGTCTTCTTTAAAATCTTTGAAACAGTTATTCTAGTTTCATGTCTATGGAACTGCTGAACTAATTCATGTCTCCCTCATTTAGTTTGATCAAGCAGCTGATGCTGAATTTGCCTGGATTGCAGAAACAGAAAAGAAACTGATGTCTCTGGGTGATATTAGACTTGAGCAAGACCAGACCACAGCTCAGCTGCAAGTTCAAAAGGTAACAGAAATGTGTTTCCAACTGTCATGTTAATTATTGGCCGGCACATTCTCCATCTAGAAAATGTACTGGCATGATTTAATTTTCAGTCCATCATAATTAATGAACTTAAAACCCCAGTTTTTGCACCATGTACTTTTTTCATTATTCTAACAATTTTTTCTTGTGTTTCAAGGCTTTTACCATGGAGATTTTAAGGCACAAAGACACCATAGATGAACTTGTTAAATCTGGGGACAAGATTATGAAAACATGCACTGAAGAAGAGAAACAGATGATGAAGGTAAAATTCCTGAAATTGCAGCTACAGTGGTAGATATGCAGACAGTATATAAGTACACCTATTTCTATGGTATCTTGTTTGAAATACTAGTGAGAAAGCATTAATTACAATCACTTCTAGTCAGAGGATTGTAGTACTAGAAAAAATACTGCTGTACATCCGTCTCCTTCCTTCAGGGTGTTCAAAGAGCAAACACTGTGTACTTACTTCATTGCCTGACACTAATTTGGAGCCTCATTTATCATCTTCGTCTGTGGTAAATAGTATTTTAACCTATAGATGATTGAGTGAAGAGGTATTAGTCATCTGAGATGGTGTGTGGTATCTGGCTGTTTATCTTCCAAGTTCTTTTGGGTCAGCGACACTCTGGGCGAGTGCATTTCTGTGCCGGATTCAATGGCTGTGCACCTCGGTGTGAATCTTTACTTTCATTTCTGCTGATTTCTGTATAGACCCCACTTGCCAAGATTATTCTACCCTGTTGACTGTCGCAGCCCATGAAAGGCATTCTTATGCCTTTGTTTATTACACACACACACAGAGCCTAATGTTGGGGTTGCAAACACGTACAGATGAATTTTTTGTGTTGGCTGTTGGCTTTAAGAAGGATTAGTTGCGTGGCTGGGATTGTTTTGCTAAATTACAGTGAAGCTGGATGTGTTGTATAAATTTAGTCCTTCCAGTGACCACCCTCCTTGAACAGCAATGCTTCAGTAATTGTGCTCTGATGCAAAAACTCTGAATAAATTTTCATTTTCTCCTAAGTGAATTTAAAATAGATGGCAAGTTCTGTCTATGAAACTGTAGTCATAAGAGAGATCAGTTTTGTGTGAGTCTCTATTAAATTGTTTTATTTGTCAAAAATGCTGTATATTTGTGTGTTAGACTATGTTTTGTCCTCTGGATAGCATCTCTTTACTTAATTTATGTGCAAGATGTAACAAAGGAAACGATAGCTTGTTCTGCCAAAAAATTCTTTACTTCACATTCAAAGACTTGCTTATATGTGTAGTTTTTCCAAGGCTAGGATTTATATGCATTGTCATATATAATATTTCATAAACTTGATAACATGGGCAGTCTTCCACAGGAAAAATGTATGGCTAGTTGATACTTTCTTTTATTATCACATGCCCAAATACAGTAGATTTGTAATGTTTAAAACTTATCATTCTATCACTGTTATCTATGTTATTAATGTTAATACATTCTCATTAAGTAATATATGGTAACCTGGAAAATAATGTTTTGTGGTTGCTTTTGTAAGTTTGTGAACTATAAGCCCAACAGTATAAACTATTCTCTTGCCAGACTAAAAAAAGAGCCCCAAACCCAACAGCCCAACAGATTTTGTGTATTGTTCATGCTGCTGTGATTCAGAAATGCTGCGCAAAACTTAATTTCTGCCAAGTGTCACTAGAGATAAGCATCTGCAGTAAAGAAGTGGGGCTAAGATCTGCAGTCAGATCATTTGCAGCTTGACTGGAAGCCCTATGAGTAAAGTGTTATTTGTAAATAGCAGTATCGTTAAATATATTCTAAATACTTGGCAAGTACTCTGCCAAATTCTGATCTGCTACGTTATTGATTCTGTCCACTTAAAACACCAATACTGTAAAAACATTATCAAAACTAAAATTTGTTTCACTGTGAATTGGTGCTATAATTGTCAAAGACTGTTTAGAAATGAAGGTAATGGACACATGGAAAAACATACATTGGGGTTTTTTATTAATATTACTTTACAGAAAAAAATGGAAAGCCTCTTACAGAAATATGATGCAGTCTGTCAGATGAACTCAGAGAGAAATCTTCAGCTGGAACGGGCTCAGTCCCTGGTTAACCAGTTCTGGGAGACTTATGAAGAGCTTTGGCCATGGTTAACTGAAACAGAAATGATCATCTCTCAGCTTCCTGCACCAGCCCTTGAATATGAAACTTTAAAGCAACAACAAGAAGAACACAGGGTAAGTATTTTGCCAGTTTTGAAAAATGAAGTGTCAAAACCCAGGAAGTATTTGCTAAAACTGTGGAGTACTCTGCAAAATGCTTAAAACCCAAACAGATATTTTTCTGTTGAAAAAAACCCTATAATTTAAAATAATAATAAAAAGTAAATATATTTTTGGTCATTCCTCTACTGTTTACCGAACTGTGCGTGCACACAAAAGTCTCTGGAGAAGGCAGAAAATGATGTATAAGCATAAAAGAAGGCTAAAGGAGAAAAAAAATTACCATTGTATTGAGAGAACTGAGCACATAAAATTTATTAGTAAAGAAGTATATTTAAGAGTACACATTAATGTCAGTATTGGAACAAACCAAACCCATAAACAGAAAGAACAGGCATGGGTCGTTGGAGCAAGAAACAAGAAGGGGGTACAGTCTGGATACAGATATGCACATGTGTTGATCTTATGTACATATAAAAATTTAGCTTTTATATTGTTCGTAACATTGAAACTAAACCTACCTGAGTCAGGAAGATGGACAATTAGAGAGCCAAAAATTGCTTGCTTGGATCCAGGCAAATAATTTCTCATGTCAAGAATGTTTGTGATGTACTAATTAAAACAAATAATTGTTTACCATAACATCACAAAATAGAGGCAACAGTGTTGTAGACTGGCCACTGTGTGGGCTCTCTTACATCGATATATAATCAGGTGGGATAAAAAATAGTATATTTCAACAGTGACTACTACTGTCACATGGAATCAGATGTATCCCACTGAGGTTAAAATCCTGCATGTTTTGGCAGATGCAAAACCTGTATGGCCACTGGTCTCTCCCTGCTAGCACAGGGTTTTGTTTTTTTTTATTTTAGCTGCCTCAAGTAAGTGACTCAAGTTAGATAGGATGAACCCTGGCTTCAGAGTCTTGTTTACTCTGAGACCAGCTAATGAAATGTGCCACCTCTCTTATGTGCTGGTAAACACTGGGTTCACTCATTTGTCTTCCTATTATGTCCAGAATGAACAAACAAGTTCTGTTAAAACTAGCTATATAACATGAGCTTCACAAGCTATCTTGATTAGTCACCGTGAACCATATCATGCTTGCTTTACTTACAGGATTGTTCCTCATCTACTTTAATCATGCTGCTTCCATGAGAGGCCTTTCAGATGAGCTTCTATTTTTGCATTTTGCCCGGGCTATGCCATTAGCTGAGATTTGTTTGTTAACTAGAAGATTAATGTTAGGCAGTCTTAACATGTAATCTGCTCCTAAACACTTGTTTACCGTAATTGTTTACCCAGTAGTAGATCATGGAGAAGACCAAATCATTCATTGTTCTGCTAAAAAGAAGGGAAAAATGTTGTTTTCAGTGTGAATTGACAACTTAACATTTATGTTCTGATGTATTTACTGATGACTATCTTTGTTCCAAGTTGTGGAATTCATTGAGTTGATTCTGTGCGAGTAACATGCAGTCAGTTTGGTTTGAAATGAGCCGTGGGCAGAGTATTAGCACAAGGTTTGGACCCAGAAATGTGCACTCCTGTGGCCTTGTGTCAAATCATCTCTGTGCTCAAAAACAAAATATCCAAAATTATTTTCTAAAAACTTTGAGACTGTTCTTACTTTCTCCTTTTCCTCTTCTCTGCTAATCAACATCATTTTTTCATGTGGCAAGGTATACAAATAGAGTTACATTCAAAGTAAGTAGTTGGAATCAAGGGGGGGTGTATTTTCATTGCTGTTTGGTCATTGTGGGACTGTGAAGACTCATGGTCACTGTCTTTCAAGTCTTCTCAACCTCTGCTCTTCTGGGGAGAAGCAAGGAAGCAAGCCAGTATCAGGATTTCTTTTTAAGGGAAGGACTGTAGTTGAAGAGAAGAGAATTTATTTACACTGAGACTGATACAGGCCCTTTTCTGTGTCTTCATTAATTTAAACAAACTCTCATCTGGGAGGAACAGCGCATGTGCCTCTCATGTCCCTGCAAAGAGGCTATGGGATAGAAGTTCATGGCACTGAGAGGGACAGTGCCTAACAAGACAGTGGATTTTTCTGAAAAGGGAGGTAAAATATGAGAAAGTAAATAAAATGAGGGAAGGATGGGGCTACTCCCACAAAAAACCCCTTTTCCCTTTTGTCAGTTCTGTGGGAGCAGGGAAGAAAATCTGAAGTCTTTAGACAAGTTGGAAGACACGCTGTGACATTTCACTTCCACAACCTTCTGCTCAATCTTTGGCACAGTTTTGACTTCAGAGGTGGATGATGAGAGGCAGCAGACAGCTGAGGTCAAATTTAATTCACTTACTAATTACTTGTGTCAGTTGAATAATAGTGCTGTTGTGAAGACAGAGGGGTCTTGTGGCCAGAGACTGCTAGACTAGGTTGATAGGTCTCTACTTATCACCCTTCCGTGTCCTTTTGTCCTTTCACTGATTTCTTTGACCCTCCCTTGTGCTGGTTTCCTCTTCTTAAATCAAGGGTAATTTGAATTAATTTTCTTGCAATGCCAGTACCTCTTTCTCTGATGTTCCTCAATGAAAGGCTTTGCAACAAGTGACCAGTATCAACATGAAAAGTATAGATGTGGTGGTGTTACGCCCATGTCTGGAATATTGTTGCTGTTTCTGTTATTATAGGTACTAAATATGATGGGGAATGTCTGTTGTTAGCTTCATATGCGTAGTTAGCATCTTATATTTTACCTGTAATCATATGTCCTACCAGAGTGTTGCACAGGCATTTCCAGTGTGTCTCTAATTCTGATGTTTTATGCCCGGATAGCTCTCTGTTGGAATGGGAACGAGCACTGGCAAAGCGGTCTTTAACTTTATTTCTGCTTTACATTAGGATGAAGGGTATTTGTTTAGAATTTCTTGCCAGCTGGATGTGTTGGACGTGTGGACAGTTGTAATGCGTTGGTGCAAGCATAAGAAACTGATAAGTTGTTTCATTTGTTATAGCAACTGCGTGAGCTGATCGCTGAGCACAAGCCTCATATAGATAAGATGAACAAAACTGGGCCTCAGTTGCTGGAGCTGAGCCCAGGAGAAGGTTTTTCTATCCAAGAGAAATATGTGGCAGCTGACATCCTTTACAGTAAAATCAAGGAAGATGTCAAAAAGCGAGCATTGGCACTGGATGAAGCCATTTCTCAGTGCACCCAGGTATCAATTTAAGTTTAAAATATAATTGGGTTCATTCAATGGAAAACTTCACATTATCATCTTATATTTATATATCAAGACTAAACTGCTGTTTCACCTGGATTTTTCAACCTAATGGCCTGCAACTGTTCGTATCACAGCTAATGGCATTGATTCTTCTATTTCTTGAGGGGTTCTAGTTTTATATATTGGTCAGTATTATGACTTTGTAGCAACTGAAAAATGTTATTGCTACTTAATTTTGAAGTAAAAAATCAAGTGGTCTAAAAACATGGGATTTTATTTTCACTTTTGTTTTCTCTTACTGGTCTGTTAGTAGCTGATGCTTCATTTGTAAATGAATGTCACTTTTGATCAGTTAATTTGAGTATAGTTATTTCTAGAAATCGGCAGCTAAAGTTAGCAAAGAGCTACCAATGGAACTAGAGGATAGTTTAGCAGTGTTAATAGCATTTGTTCTTTGCTGCGGACCCAAACTTAATGTAACATATGCTGAAACTGTTCCAGAAAAGTATTGTGAGCAAAGTTAGACTTCACAAAACATCATCAGCATAAAATTCAGGTCAAGTCCACAAATGCAGCATCTTCATTTCACAGCTTCACCAGCCTATGAAATGAACCTAAATGGAGGATTGCAAGGTGTGGCGTTCTAGAGACTGTTAAATATTGGGTTAATTGCAATTAAACTCACACTGAACTTCTTTTACTCAACCCCAAATTCAGAAAAGAACTTGGTAAAACTTTGTACATAAACCCATAAAAAAACCCAGAATAAAAATACTTTGTTCTGTACTGGTGTTTTTATAGGAAATTCCCCTTTTTTCTCTGTTCGCTGGAATTTAAGTGCTATATTCTGTTAAGGTCTTAAATACTAAATGAAGAAATACACCTTGAAGTGCTTATCAAGTCTACGTTCTAAATAATTTTTGTCAGGTCCTTATACTTAATGTCATATTCCTAGCCCTGGACTGAGTTTAAGAATGTGAGGCAAAAATAAGTGACATTGGATGTCATCCTACTTTTGAACTGTGTTTATATACACATTTTATATATATAGATAATGTATATACATTTTTAACAACCCTTATTCACACCTCTGAAAAATGCCTGATTATTTAGATCCTGTGTTTTTCTGTGTCAGAAATGCTTGGTCCTCCCCATATTTGGAGCTGCCCATTTGAAAATCAAGATATTTACTTAGTATTCGAGTCCCTGTTTTGTATGTGATAGACATCAACGTGTTGTGCTGGCTAAGTACAGAAAGCAAGAATTAGAAATGCATTCTTTGGTAACACCTAAAATATAATCAGATGTTGAGAAAATACTTAATTATTTATGCAGTACTTTATGGTTAATTTTATATACCTGAATGTATATGCAGATGGCAAAGCAAAACATTGTAATGCCCACAGAATGTAATTATATATAATCTTCTTTTTTTATTAAGATACATAAACATATATTATCACAGCTCTATACTGTGATGTCTATGTCAATGTTTGTCTAGACATTCCTTGAGAAATAATTATGTAACTCTTCATGTTTTAAATTATATTAAATTGCATTATGTATCAAAGGAAGGGCATAACATATTGAGTTAGGATGAGAGAGTGTGTCATTACTTACATTTTCTTCCTTTTAAGTTCTAAAACAGTGTCTTATTCATTGAGGTTGAGTACAAGGAGGGCCAGTGAAGGCACTGACAACTTAAAAATGTAATATATGTCCTAAAATTAGACCTAAATATTGCCAATTTAATTTCAGCTTTTATAATTCTTGTAAGGTTTTGTTGCCACAATCAGTTTTTCAGAAGTCTTGAATGTGGGAAGGCTACTTATCTCTCATAATACATTTTGCTGGCTTGTATGACATTCATACTTCTAACAAAAACACTGAGTTCCATAACATTAGTCACAGAGTCTGATTTGAAGTGGGTTGTATGGTGGGAAAAAGTAATTACATTTATATTGCCTACGTTCCTTTGAATAGAAGGGATGTAGCTATTTGTTCACATAAGGTAATCTTGTTTTGCTGTGCTATTTCTAGCACCTTTCCCAAGTGTTGTCAGGAGTGCTTTTTGTAGATCCTGGAGGGTCATTAAATGCACCCACCAGTTACGGATTTCTTTAATTCAAAAAGAGGCATGGTGGTGAGAGATTTTTAGAAATCTCTATGAGTCCAAAAGCATATAGTAAAGGCTAACTTTGGACCTGTGCCAAAGGATGAACCATGTTAATACAGCTGTAATACAGTTTCTAAGCACCTACCTGGGCTTGGTCAAACATGGATGAATATACTATTATCCACTATTGTGTGCTTTTTGTTGCAGACAGTAACATACCTTTACTGCATTAGCAAACACCACCTGGCCACTAAGAAATGTCTTTTTGAATGACTTCACATATCAAGCCTTAATCAGTGGTTATTTAACAGTATGTTGGTTGTAACAGGAAAATGTATGTATTTAATTGTAAGGTAAATATCTTTTTTAAATGATGAAATTATGAAATCAGAAAGCCATTTCTCCCTAAAAAAAGCTACCAATTACTTTATGAATTACACAGGACTGAATGCACATAGATTCTGCTGTACTTCACAGGAAGCATCTCAGGACTGAACACAAACTTAATAGTAAAATTCTTGAATTTGAGAGGGGGTGTCACTTTGCAAGGTTATTTTTGCAATTTAGATATTAAAAGATCCGGGAGGGGGGCATTGCAAGTTGGATGTATTTATGTTGGATAAAGATGTTAAAGTACCTTTTTCCAAGAGAATTTCAGATACCGTTTTTCATGTCAGCATCTTTTTTTCTAACTTCTCTGCCACTTCTTTTTGTCCTTTACCACCCTCCCAGTTTCATGACAAGATAGATCCAACTCTTGAGAGTCTGAAACGCATAGTTGAACGTCTGAGGCAGCCACCTTCAATCTCAGCAGAGGTTGAGAAGATTAAAGAGCAAATCAGTGAAAATAAGAATGTGTCTGTGGATCTGGAAAAACTTCAGCCAGTGTATGAGACACTTAAACAGAGAGGGGAAGAAATGATTGCTCGCTCAGAAGGCACTGATAAGGATATATCTGCTAAAGGTAGTAGATTGAGGAAACTTTCATGTAGTGGAAATGCAGTAAGCTGCAGCATATAAAATTCTTCATTTCTGATGACCACTAATCTGGGGAATGTGTTCTTCTGGACACAAGCTGCTAAAGATTTATAAAAGCAAAGCATTCATTTAAAATAATTAATTGTGGATATGACCTTTGTTTTATTTTTAAAGGCCACAGGGGTTTTTTCCAGTTAACATTATAAGGAGTCCTATGAAGAAACCATTTTAGAGTCTAAATTTTAAAATATACATGTGTTTCTGCTGTAGAACTGCAGAGATATTTATGACCAACAATTACTTGCCAAGGTAGTAATCTAGTTCCTTTGTTGTTTAGCTGTTCAAGATAAACTGGACCAAATGGTCCTAATTTGGGAAGACATCCAGACCTTGACTGAGGAAAGGGAGGCCAAACTGTTGGATGTAATGGAACTAGCTGAAAAGTTTTGGTGTGATCATATGGCTCTTGTAGCTACTATTAAAGATACTCAGGACTTCATCCGAGAACTGGAGGGACCTGGAGTTGACCCATCTGTAGTCAAGCAACAGCAAGAAGCTGCAGAGGTCAGTAGAAAGTAATTTGTTGATTTGAAGTACTTTATGATATGCAGGTGAAAAACAGAGTTACTATGAAATAGCACAGGAGAATATATTATTTGTTAGAGACCAAGAGGAATAATTGTGTAGAAATTTACAATAATGGTATCTCAAGAGTCTACAGTTAATAACATGTATCAGTGCTTAATTGCAATGAGCATGCAACATGTGCTTGCTATTATATTTCCTTATTTGTTTATAAACATATATATAATAACCATGTCACCAAGACTCTTAAAAGTTATACATACTTTAGATTCCTTGAGTACTGTGTAACATCTAAATGAGAGGTGTACAAATGTATTATGCTCTATGAATTATCCTCTAAGCCTGTAATTATTCATGCTGATAGTTAAAGATTTAAAGGTTGAATGATAACCTCTGACAAAAAAGACACTGATTAAAGAAATCTAATTTAAAACTTCCTGTTTATTTTTTCCACCTCATGCAAAATGATATCATAAGCCATTGTTACAATTTAGACTGATGTCAGCTGATTTCACTCTGATACTGCAAAGGAATGCTTATATCTTAAGCATCCGACTGTAAGTCCAAGTGACCTGAAAGAAAACAAAGGCGGCATCATGCTGTGTTTTATCTTGAAAGCAAGTTGTACATAGATTATTAAATTTAGTAATGGCAGTGTTGGATTTTTTTCTCTTTGTAGGCTGCTAAAGAAGAAATTGATGGATTACAAGAAGAACTAGAAACAGTTGTGAGCCTTGGCTCTGAACTTAGAGCTGCTTGTGGAGAGCCTGACAAACCTATTGTAAACAAGAGTATAGATGAGGTATGGGAAATGCACATGCTTAGGTCTGTTACATGAGATGCTTGTTCAGCTGAAATTGTTATATTCCCCATCCCCCCAACAAATTTTGAAAATAAAAATTTTGTGGCAACAGTGAGACACCTCTGAAGCTCTTATGGTAAAGTAAGGTTTGCCTTTTGAGTAAATGAATCTTAGAGTAGATTAGAATGTACAGACTTTCATTTCTCTGATTTATAGTAAATACAGACACTGAATTTTTTTTTTTTTTTTGGTAAAAGACAGATTTATTTTTTTTAAATACTCACTGATTAATATGGTAGATGACTACTTCTTGCAAAAGTAATGCTGGAATAAATTTCGGATATGTCTGGTTTATGCCCAGTGAGACATCTTAACCAAGACAATCCTGTTTGGATGACTATAAAATACTTCACATTTTTCTGGTGTTCTGCAATGTGTGATTCTTTTAAGCTACTTTTATTATAATGATGCAACTCCAAATGATTTAGTAGTATTTCCTCTTTTATCTATAATTTCTATGTTAATAGAAATATTCAATCAGTATTGAAGGTTACAGCTTTTGTAATCCAGAATCTCTAGTGAATTCTGAAAGAAGCTAGATATGCAGTGATGGGGAGAACAAGAGCGTTAATATGAAATGAATATGAACTATTCATGCTTAGTTTATTGGCGTTATTGATCAGTGAAGAATTAGTAAATGCTTATTGTACAGCGGTAAAATTCTTTTGTCCATTGAAGTAAATTGCACTTACTTGCAGCTGAATTCTGCCTGGGATGCCCTAAACAAAACATGGAAAGAACGGGTGGATAAACTTGCTGAAGCTATGCAGGCAGCTGTTCAATACCAAGATGGACTGCAGGTAAGATGATGTGATATACCTAACCCAATCTTGAGTCAATAGTATTTAATGTGGTTGTAGTAAAAAATGTCATGTGATTAGGTAGGTGACAAGTAATATATCACTCTGATTGTAGTGACTATTTTCTTCAGGAGGCAGGTATTTTTTTCTCAAGATTGGCTGGGATTTTTTTGTTGGGGGGGATTTTTGCGTTAAAGAATAAATCCGTTGGGTTGCTTTCTTCATGTGTGTTTTCTTCATGTCCATATATTGCACTGACTTTAGATTAAAAATTAGTGTCTCCTTGTTTATTGATAAGAGCAATAAGAGCAGAGGGTTTTTTTGACAGCACACATTCATACTAATCCTGCTCACATTTTCTTGTGATAGTCAATGCTTCGCATGCTAGGCAAGTTGAAATGAAACATCTTCATGATCTGAAAGGCACAGGTTACAAGTCCATATAGTAACTTGCTGCCTTTTTTTTTTTTTTTTAATGGAGGACAGTTAAAGGACTTGAATTTTATTCCACCTTTTTTATGGGTCAAGTTTTTATATTTTCAGCAAAAAATACTATTAACATAATGTTGCTGGACCATTATACTCATTCTTAGTATAATTTATCCTACCACAATACTTTAGCAGATGATTCCCTTTTTAAATCTGTAGGTACATTTTCCAGCAGTTTTTCAGTTTTTTTAAGGCATCTTGTACATTGTACTTCCTACCGCTGATGAAGTGTAAAAAAAAAAAAATCACAAGGGGTTTTGGACTAGATGACCTTTAAAGGCCTTCCAACCCAAATTATTCTTTGATTCTATGCCTTTTCTCTTTATGTGCTGTTGGAGTTTTTTTGTTGGGTTTTTTTTTGCCTGGCGGAATTACTGTCTTCTTTGATTCATTAAATCTTTAAAATTAAATTTCACATGACACTGAGGGCAGTTACTTCTGTATTTGGTGCAGATCAAGCAGCAGAACACTCCTTAATAATAATGCAACATGGCTGTTTTGCAGTACATGTTACTCACTTAGTATTTTTCTCCAAGTTCTCCTATGTTCATACTGTGCAGAGAGATTGACTAGGCAATTGGAACATGGCCATTGGTTTAAGTGCTTTCTCTTTCCTGTGACTGTAGATTTTACATCCTACAAACTTGGTACTTTGCAAGAACTGAATTTAAGTGCTGTTTTGCACTCATTTCAATAGACAATATGAAAAGTATCATGAACAGATTGTTAACTGCAGCTGCCTCGTCCTGTTGAGCGTGTTGGGGGTAGCTCTCCTTTTCTCAGGGAGCTGTGTAGCAGTGGGCAAGTTCAACAAGTTGTCCTAAGCCTTTCTTCATAATGATATCTACACATAATAGGCAAGAGGAAAAGGGCCTAGCAGAGATGCAATTATTGATGATGCAGCTCTTCTTAAACTATGTGAAGTATTCTTGGGGTTCTTGTTCTATCAGGAGCAAAAGAAATACTCAAAAAACATCAGAACTGGGGAGATGTCACTTATTTTTTTAAGTTATAACTGCATTATCCTACAGAGATTCATTCTAGCTCAGTTATGGTCCTTCACCACCTAATATATACTGAATGTGTAGTTCCATGTTTCTTACACAAATAACATTCTTCAAAAAAAGTTTGTGTGTAATCCTCATTTAAAGTATCTTATCTACCACCTTCCATTTTCACTCCAAACAACTATAGAACAGAGTTTGTCTTGTATTTACCTTTTAGGGTATTCATAAAAATTGCAGATTTTACACAAGAAGTAGATTGCTACTCAGCAGGAATAATTCTGGCAGAATGTTGCCGCTGATAGAAGCAGCAGCTTGTACGTTCAGTCTTGCAGCTTGTACATTCCTGTAATTGTTACATGGATACTTGACATTTGTTCTGTTGTATTGCAAAGAAACCTTTTTGCTGAGACAGTTATTTTCTTTTAAAGAGCACAGCAATACCTTCTCTGGAATGAAAAAAAAAAGTTCTGATATTTTCCTTAATACAACTTTCAAACATGACAGTATTTCTCTGCTCACACTTGAATTTCCTACTGTGATTTTCAGGCATTATTTGACTGGGTAGACATTGCTGGCAGCAAGTTAGCATCTATGTCCCCAGTTGGAACAGATCTGGAGACAGTGAAGCAGCAAACTGAGGAACTTAAGGTATGAACCAGTGATTTATTTCCTTTATATTTACACCTATCTGCATTTATCTGTGTTGTTTAGTATTTTTCGAGAGTCACAAGCGATTTTCATTTTCAATTTCTGATAAAAAAGAATCTCTGTGAAAATTTCAAAAAATTTCATTGCAAACTGTTTGTTTTAAAATGTGCTTAATTTTAAAATCTTTTCCAAATTTTGGTGAGACTAGATTTTATTTTTTAATACAATCTGATAGCCCAGAAATACTTTTAGCATCATTCATTGTCTTTCAACAGCTGTAAGGTTATTATCTACAGGGTTCTTTTGCTATGACCTTTGTCTTCTGGTTTCTAATAAGAACAGATTCTTTGAGGCTCTGAGCAAATGCCTTCAAAGCTTTGCTTCTGCCATTATAGGCTTTATCTAAATGCTTGCACAGGTCATGACATTCCCAGTACCTGAGTAAGGTGAAAATAAAATGTTCAGGCTAGCTTAGAAACCTGTCTGCATGAGTCTGGATCTGTGACTGAATATGCCTCTGACATTGGTAGGCTGTTATGTTATACTTTAAAAGCAGGCATGTATAATGATCAGAGAATGTTTCTTGGTTTTGTTGTTCACTGGTAGATTTTATTGGTTTTAGGTAGGTTGTTTTGTCTATTTTTGTGGTGTAACTTCAAATGAATCATAATGTTACATAGTTCAGAAAAACATAAGTGTGCAGGTTGTATGCAGACTGCTGCACAAGTTACGTGTACAAGAGGGTGTTTTACTAAAGGAAAATTGCTTTCAGTTCTTTGGAAGAATAATTCCATTTGGAGTTTAAAGCATTATGCCATGACAGCTGCAAGAGCTAGAACGCAGAATCATAGAATTACTTGTGATACATTTATTTGTATTCTTTTTCTATTCACCATAGCAATTTAAGACAGAAGCTTATCAGCAGCAGATAGAAATGGAAAGACTAAACCATCAGGCAGAACTGTTGCTGAAGAAGGTAACACAGGAGAGTGACAAGCACACTGTTCAAGACCCACTCTCAGAGCTCAAAATACTGTGGGACAGCTTAGAAGAAAAAATTATAAGTAGACAGGTAAATATGCTTGGAGGTGGGGGCTTTATTCATGACTCAGATTTCTGCAAAAAGATCTTTGTTATGTATGTTCATGTTAATTTACACATTACTTTTAGTTTGGAAATTACAGAACTGTATGTAATAAAATTTGAATTCTACAATTCATTGAGGGGTTTTTATTTTTTTTTATAAAAACTTTTTAAATTCTCTGTCAGCAGTGCCCATTGAATCATTATAATTTTGTTTGGTAGCAGTTGAAAACATCTTTATATGGGCAAAAGTAGTATTAGCTGCTGAACTGAGGACTTGAAAAAAACCCCAGCAACTTAATATTAAACCATTTCAGTGTTCTTTCCACATATTATCAAACGGAGAGATTTAAAGATGCAGTGCTTTGAAGTGTACTATTTTTTCTAAACTGAATCATTCCATGACAAAGTAAAGATTTTAAAAATATCATGCACCAAATTGCATTTATATTGAAATTATGTTTTAGTGATGAAAAACTACTGACACACCTGATGAGAGAACCTTCAAACTTAACTCTGCCCTAGTTGTATGGCTTCTTCCAAGGTCAGGAATTTAAGCCTGGAATGTAAGGCTTACAGTGGAATTGCCAACTCAGCTTTAATTGTAAAGCAGTTGGTTGTGCGGGATAACTATTTCTCCTGGGATTTTATGCTCTCATATGCATGGACTCTGCTCTGGGTTATAGTGACTAATGGTAATATCAGCCAATTCAATAGCATTGTGAAACTATTTTGTTGTTAATTTTATTTTTACTATAGCACAAGCTGGAAGGTGCCTTGTTAGCCTTGGGGCAGTTCCAGCATGCCCTGGATGAGTTACTGACGTGGCTGACACATACAGAAGACCTGCTGAACGAACAGAAACCTGTGGGTGGAGACCCCAAGGCTATTGAAATTGAACTTGCCAAACATCATGTATGTAGTTATAATGAATATTAACTGAAATGCTCTTTTGATATTTATCTTAGGGATGAGTCTTGTAAAACTTGATAATTCTGTACATAGATTTTTCAAGATGCAGATTATAGCTGAAATGCAGTCTTGGAAAAAATAATACCTTTCCCCTTACTCCTCCACATTCCTTCCTTTCTTGCATATGCTATGCAAGTGGCATAGATTTTAGCCAAAAAAGAGCTGCTCGCCCCACTCTCCACCTCTAATCATCTTCATTTGACCTAGGGAGCTCAAAAGTTACTGAACCTGCTACTCTCCATGAAACAATAAACTCCTTGATTTAGTATTTTTAAGCCAGGTTTCACAAACTGCACAACTGTTGCAGATCTCTGGTTCTTTCTTCCTTCTCGGAATGTAGTGATTTGTTGTTCTGAATTCTGCAAAATCGTATGTCAGTTGTGTCCAGCTAATACGGAGAATGCTTCTGTGAACATCTCTAAACCCCTCATCTTTTTCTCTATGTTACTTTCAGTGTAGGGTTAACTTTTTAGTTGTTTGTTTTAGTATTTTTACTCATCATGGAAGAATGCTTCCACTATGCCTTTGTTTTGAAGAGTATCTCCTGGGAGCAAGAGATGTTTCCTACGTCTTTGTGTGACACCGCTCCTCATGATGGTGTATTCTTTCTAGGTTTGAAGATTTCAGTCTAACCTCATAAGTCCTCTCCCTTTAAATCTGCCATTTAATTTTTGGCCTGCATATGCTTTGAAAAGTATTCAGACTTCATTTTGTATTTTGAAAGAATTAATTGAAATTGACAGTACACAGATAATTAAGGTATTTTCATTGTGTTAATGCAGCTATACAGCTTCTGAAGGCTTATGTGTGGTTAGTTGGAATTTGAGCAGAGCACAACATCTACATGGCCTATGACTACTATTATAAACAGGCCCTTTTAAAACAAGAAGAGGTTTTAAACCTCCAAAACCAGGTTCTGCTCCATGAACCTTTTATATTCTTATCTAATGGAAGTGTTTTACTAGTGAAGAAGCATCCAGACATCATTTACGTCTGTGCTGAAGGACTTCAGCAAACACATGAATGAATCTACTTCCTTTTCATAATACAGAGTTTATAGGTTAGAAAGTTCACACAGTAGTGCATCCTGTGGTAGCCTGGAAAAATATCCATCCCTTGAATAACTTCGGAAAGAATAGACCTTGTTCTTAGTAAGTCTCAGCAGGAAGGAAGGGATAAAGATGCCTCTGCTTCTGTGAATATCCCTTTTTTCACCACTAGGAAAATAAAATAATAACAATCTAGCACTTAGCTGAAAAGAATTAAAGTAAATGTGATGTGTATTTTGTATTCAAGGGCTACTTGTGACTTGCTGTTTCATTATGTGCTCTATATAGTTTATTTTACAATTCCTTTTTATTTAGCTTTATATTTTTTCCATATGCTAGCATTTGAGGTAAGTTTGAGTCAGACCCCATAGAAGTCAGCAGTCATAAACTTGAATTTCTTAGGTGGGGTTTAGCATTCCCTTCCCAAACATTTTTCTTATTTATTTTTCTGTTTCTGTTCTTTTTTGTTGTATATTAAATGTTTTTTATCCTCCCCCATCCTTTTGAAAACAGCATTTGTTTCCCAAATGTCCTTTTTGCTTTGTATGGTTTTACTATGGTTGGTGATAACGGGTTTTCAAGCAGATGGAAAAGGTCATGTGGTGTTAGTACTACAACTGTTCCCCAGATTTTAGCACAGCTCAAGTGTCCTGGTGGCCTGACTCATGTGAAATGAGTTGTAGCCGTGAAATGTATAAAAAGATATCAAAGCAGTCAGGTTGTTGTATAGCACAGTGGGCACATAGTATTCAAAGAAAAATCATATTAAAGAAAAGTATGTCATAAATTAAGAAAAGTGAAGAAATAATTCTTCCCTAGGGCTACTAGAAACTTTTAATAATTTCAGAATTATATGTATTCAGATGGAATGTATTGTTTTTTCCAAGATACAAAAATAAACTTTGGCATTTTGGCAGAATCATCTGTTAGGGCTTTTGGTGGAAGAGGCCTTAGTTATTAGCTTTAATTGCTAATACCTGTGCTGATGTTAAACTGTTGTCACTGGACTACAACGAGTTCAGTCACTGTGATTGCCTTCATTCAGTGATTTACCAACATGGCCAGTCATACATGATGTGTTACAATTGTAGGTGCTACAAAATGATGTTTTAGCTCATCAGTCTACCGTGGAAGCTGTTAAAAAAGCAGGAAATGACCTGATTGAGTCAAGTGCTGTTGAAGAAGCAAGTAATTTACGGAGCAAGTTGGAACTCCTGAATCAGCGCTGGCAAAACTTGTTGGAAAAAACAGAACAAAGGAAACAGCAGCTGGACAGTGCCTTGATCCAGGTGAACAGGAAATGATCAAATATAGAAATAACTCAGAAAAAGTGTCTTTTTACATGAAATACATAGATACATGTATTAGAAGTTGACCTAAATCAAAACCACAATGCAGACACCCCTGAATTTGGAAAAAGTTTGAATCCAGCTGTATCTTCCACAGCTGGCCTCTGTCTCTTTTATTGCTGAAACAAGACTTCAGCTTTTGGTCTACATGTTTTAAAAGGGTAAAATTTCTGTATTGGTATATTATTCAGGGAAAACATTGGTCTCATGGTAGGTCATTTAGCTTGCTTTCAGGATTTCCATGTTTTTTGTTTTTATCCTTCAGATTGAATTGAGCTAGTTTATATTTTGGGTTGCTTTTTTCTTTTCTTTTCTTTTTTTTTTTTCCCCTTTCATTTCATTTGATCATTACAAATATCTGATTGAATCTTTTGCCAGTGTACTTATGCATCTAAGCTGGTATTAGAATGGGGAACATTTTAAGTAAGCACTAAAACAATATGGTGTATTTTAGGCACAAGGTTTCCATGGTGAAGTTGAAGATCTGCAGCAGTGGCTGACAGATACTGAACGTCAACTGTTGGCATCAAAACCTGTTGGAGGCTTACCAGAAACAGCAAGAGAGCAGCTTAACGCACATATGGTAAGTATCAGTATTAGAATGCTTTGCAATTTGTATTTCAGGACTAACTATCTTTCAAGAGTGTTTTTGGTAAATATGGAGCATGTTCTATATATCACCATGTCTGTACAGTATCTTATAAAAATTTAATAACCTTCAAAACAACACTTATTTTCAGTGTAGTTTAGTAGTCTATTGGGACATATGCCCAAAGCTGAACCATTAATAGTGTTGAGACAAATAAAATAACTTTTGCATCCTTATTCTTGGAAAGAAGAACAAGATGTTTGCAGATTTTTCAGTGATTCCTTTTCTCTCCTCTTCTGACCCCGTAAGTAAATTTATTCTTTTTCTAAGATTTGAAGAATAACTTAAAAGCGGCCCACATTTATTGAACATTGACTTAAGAGACTTGATCCTTTATTCCTAACCAAAGCTGACATCATTAGCATAGAAGTAAGAAGGGCTACTGGCTCACAGAGGCTGTGCTTTAACTAGAAATGGCAAACTGACCAGGATGCCTGAATTATTCCCTTTCTTTCTCTTTAAGAAACATTCTATGGATTTCTCTGCTCCCATAGAACTGTAGAGCTTAAAAAAAAGACACTTAAACTTTTACCTCAAAGGAAGGTGGATCATAGTGTTCCATTTATGTAAAATCCTGCTGTACCGTTAGGCCAGGATATAAGCCCAAACCTGGTGATCTAAACTTCTGAACTCCTGGCTCAGATGTAACAGTGGTATTTACTGAACTGTCCTTGAACTCGAATATGCCTCACACAGTTTCCATTAGAACGCTGCATTGTCAAAGCATTAAAAATAAGATTGTATTTTGGAATGATGCTAAAGGTCATTGCTCACCAACATGGCACACATTTTTTTCCTTCCTTTTTTTCTGCCAAAATTTACCAGTAACTATAATAGAGAAAGAAACTTAATTTACAGTTTTATAATCAGTTATAACAGGAAACTACATCAAAACACAGAAATAATCCTGTGGTTTTGAACCCCCCTGATCCTTCTCTTTTTGTTTTAAAGTTTTTTTGTCTTTTTTTGTCACCCCCTGTGAGGGTGGGATATAATTACAATTCCCTGAAAGTCAGTGGACTTAGTCAGATCAGGACCCAAAATTTTTCCATTGAAAGCTTCAGTATTTTCTCTTCTACATTCTTTTGCTACGCAAATGTTCTGTACCTACAGTGCTTACACATTGAGTAGTTAAAGGACTTTTAAACTGAATGTAGTATTACAGTTGGACCAAGTCTGGTTGACCTCAGTAATATGTATTCTAGATGTACAGTCATTCCCTAACTGTACATGGACACTTTAACAGATTGTTACTATACTGGTGGCCATTATATAACTGCAGGCATTGTCTGTTATCAACCTTTAAAATAAAGAACATGATTTTTCTTTAGTTAAACCTTAGTTCATGTGCAGATATGTTTTACTTCTCTCTTTTTTTTTTTTTTGGCTGAAATGTTGAGGCCAGTGTCATGTTGACTACTAGTCGTCAGAAGTTCCAAATTCAAACTTGGTCCGAAGTGATAGAAGCCATTTCTGATGTGATACTAAAGGAGGAAGTTTTGCACTATATTTTGATTTCTTTCTCTTCGGAAATAAAGTTATGAACCAGCTTCCTGTGTATAAGGCCTGTTTCTACAGATATGAATAAAAGATCCCTTAACCATAACTGGCTCACAAATAGAGTTGAGGCTGGGCTGCATTTCCAGCTAAGGCAACTCCAGAAAAACAAAAGATATGAAGAGACATTACAGGACACCAATAGGAAAGGGGCTTAAAAAGAGGCCTTTTTTTCTGTCCCAGTGCTGCTCAGAACATCCTTCTCCTTTTCTTGAGACAATCGTTGTTCTCAGTTTCTTCCTTAAAATGTCTTTAATTGCTCCTGCCCTTTGAAGAGTGTGACCGTACTGCAGAATTAAACACTGTATTGGGCCGTTGTCTCAGGCTGAGCCCAGCCCCTGTGTTTGGAACCACACCTGCCTTGCCTTTTCTCACCTGTGCTGTGCTTCTTGTGTTTACTTCTGAAGGGTTCTTGTGCTGCAGGAAAGTAAGATACTCTGGTGAGTTACAGAAACCAGAAATATTCTAGAGAGGTCGGGAGTGTAGGAGGAAGCAGATTAGGTGACAGCACCTTTCACAGTCCTCAGAAAGAAAGCAGAGAAGCTTTCTATCCTGTCAAAATCTTAAGCTCATGATGAAACCTGCTTCCTGCTTTGCCCTCCTGTTTGATCAGGTACAAGCCCTGTGTACGTTATCTCTTAACCCAAAGTGTTTGGTTTGGGCTTTTCTCCTGGGAATCAAAGGAAAACGTTATTTTCCTCTTATTTGCAAGCCATTTATTCCTCATCTCCTGGAAGATATTCCTCATCTGGGAGTCTGCAGCAACATTGTTTGTACATTTTGGTTTGTCTCTTATAAATATTGAATGTGCCCATTTGAGTCAGAGGGCTGCATGGGAGGTCCCAGATTCTTGCCAGCTTAATTTTAACATGGTTAAAAAAGCATAGTTAGTAAAATAGTAAACAGGTAAAACATTTGTTACCGTTATTATTCTAGCTTTCTTTGTATGTCTGAGATGTCTTCAGTGGTCATGCCTAACAAGTGAAGGATGATACAGACAAAGCAGACAATGTACAATAGAACAGCCCTCCCAAGTTGTCCCACCCACTTTTGAAGGTGTATTTTGGAGGTCTGGGCTTTCAGCACACTGTATAATGCTGACACTTCTTGTGTTTTGGCTACAGATGACTTTAAACCAACCAAGTTGTAGCAACTCTTGTGTAGTAAGTGTGTAGTACTGTCTTTGCCAAGCTTTGGATCTCAGGGAAGACACTGACAGACAATACACATTCTCATTTCCTGAAGAACTGGGCCCTTTCTTTGCTCATTTGGGGGTTTATGAATTACATATGTTTCCCTTATTAGTCTTAATCATACCTGCTAAGTGTTGGGGAAGGAATAAATGTTATACTGGCATTTATAAAGAGTATTGGATTTCTACCTTACTTGTTTTTTGGTGCTTTCTTTATTTAGGAACTTTGTGCGGCCTTTGAAGCCAAAGAAGAGACATATAATTGTCTAATGCAGAAGGGCCAGCAGATGCTTGCAAGATGCCCAGAGTCTTCTGAAACAAACGTTGAGCAGGACATAAATAACTTAAAAGAAAAATGGGAATCTGTGCAAACGAAGCTCAGTGAAAGAAAAGTATGTGTTTTTATATAAAAATGGAAGTGTAAATCATGTATTTAAGGGTATTAATGACCAGTGCTTTTATGCATGCATACTTGCTTGATCCTTTATATTTAAAACCAATTGTAGAGACATGGAGAATGTATAAAATATACTGAGAAAAATGAGTTTCAAGAAGTTAATTACCCATACTTGGAGAGGGGATGGTGGGTGGGAATGGCACAAGTCTGTTCCATAGAAATAAATTAACTGATACTGTTAATGCTCATTTAGTAGGACTAGGGCTTTTATGGTTTTTATTGCGGTAATCGTAGACCTGAGAGATTCGGTGATCGTTAAAGTTTATCTCCTTCTCAGTACAGAATTTCTTCATTAATTTTCCTAGGTTTTATCCATTTTTTTTCTTTAAATTCCCAAACTCTTAGCCTTTTACCACTTACTCTAAGTGACTACCTTCTGTTCTAACAGAATAATAGCATGATTTCACTGATATGCAACATACATATGACAACACCAAAATGACAATTGAGCTTTACTGAAAAGAAGTGTTCTAGGAAAACTTATTCTTTGTTCAGTGCAAGTTTGATGACCTCTTTGAGGCTCTTTCAAATGCACTGCCACCTTAGATTTCTGAGATTCTACTGGTTTTGTTTTGAAATTAATAAATCCATACGACCCATTCGGATTAAGTAGTAGAAGATATGTTCTAACATGGAAAAATTTCTCTTGATACTAGGTGCTGTATTTTCTGTTCATCTGTCATAGATAATTTTGTTGTTAATCTTCTATCCCTCTCCTTGAATATGCTCAAACACTGTTATTTTAAAACTCAGAAACTTGAAGTTGGAAAAGTGTTTTAAAATGCTCAACTAAAATGGTTTACTGCAAAGTGCTGAACTAAAATGGCTTCCTTGGCCGAAGCCCCTGCACAGTGTCAGCTGCTATTAAAGTATGACCTATCTTTACAGACCAAACTGGAAGAAGCTCTCAGTTTAGCAATGGAGTTCCACAACTCTCTTCAAGATTTCATCAACTGGCTTACTCAGGCTGAGCAAACTCTAACTGCAGCTTCTCGGCCAAGTCTTATCTTGGACACTGTCTTATTTCAAATTGATGAACACAAGGTATGTAAAGAAACAGATGTGTAATGTTTTTCTTCCACTCTGTGGAGATACTGTAACAATGTCCAAATGAACCCTATAATGCTGGCACTCCAAGAAACATTTCATTTGTTTTAAAATTGTGTTTTATAGTCTTTGTCACTATATCATTTTTTATCAGACTGGGTTTTTTCAGTGTTTACCCAGCAACACAGTATTCAGTAATTTTCTCCCTTTTTTCCCAAGGTTTTTGCCACAGAAGTGAACTCTCATCGAGATCAAATCATAGAACTGGACAAAACTGGAACGCATTTGAAATATTTCAGCCAGAAACAAGACGTTGTCCTTATTAAGAATCTGCTTATTAGTGTACAGAGCCGATGGGAAAAAGTAGTTCAACGCTTAGTTGAAAGGGGAAGAGCTTTAGATGATGCAAGGAAAAGAGCCAAACAGGTAATGGGACAACAGCTGTTTTACAGCTCTTTGAACTTAAGCTGTAATTGCATCCAGATTCTTGACAAATATGGTGCTTTAAAGCACTTAACAAAGCAAGCCTGGGTTTAGTGTAACAGACAGTGTTGAGTTAGTGGAGCAATTTCTGTGATTCAATCATAGAGCACTTCATTTGGGAGGTGAAAGCGTCGTTTTCAACCCGAGCAGTGACTTCTGTCTGCAGTACAGGACAGTCTGAAAGAAGAAAGTAACAGCTTGGATTCCAGATGTGTATTAGTACCATCTGTCCTCAGAAAGAAGTTTCACAATCAGCCCCATATAATTTAAAGAATGTGATGACTTTTCACTAATCTGTGGGAATATTCCTTAGTATTTTCATCTTGGATCCATGTTGTGCCCTGATTGATAGTCATCATTTGTCACTCAATCTCTTATATTAGTTACTAGACCAATATCCTCTGTGTAGTAACACATCTCCATTTATTTCCTTATATACCTGGAGAGGTGTTTTTTGTTACAAAATTTTCTTCATTGGGAAGCATTCATGTTTTTTTCCTTAGATACGTTTCCCTCACCAAGAAAGATAAATGATAAGTGTGTGAGAGAAAAGTAATCTGTTTACATGGCAATAAGAAGTTCTAGCTTCTTTTTATTCAAGTGAACATGATCATTCAAGATTTGGTGATGTTCACAGCTAAACCACATTCCCATATTCACTGCTACCACTGCTCAGCTCACAGAGCAAGAAGTTCTCTGAGCAATAAATTAGCCCATAAGCAAATCATGTTACTTATTTTCAGCCATTTCTCATGTGCATTCATGCACACAGCAGTTCTGCAATGAGATGGATTTCATCTCAATAACCATTTACAAAGCTGAATACAGTCTTATTAAGATGACAACTGTCTGTGCAGGGTGTTGAAGGAGTACTAAAGGCTACCGGTGTCAAGGCCTAATCAACCGCCCTGAACAACAGGGTCCAGGAGCCTTGAGAGGTTTCTGAACTAGTTTCTTGTGCTTTCATGTGTAGGCAGCCCAGGAAAGAAGAATTTTCAAAAGAGAGAGAAACAACCCGCTTAGAAAAATCAAAACCCAAAGGGATACCACTTTGTGCAAGCTTGTTGAATCTTTAGTTTTTCCCTGCTTCCTTCCCCAAAGCGCTCTTTTTGTCAAATCAGGAAGGAAGATCAAAAATCTGTTCCTTGCCCGTCAAGATAGTGTTTGATAGAATGAAAGCATTCAGGGGTGTTACAGGGAAAATCTTGGGCAGTCATCCAGACAGAAGTTTTCCCCAGTGATTTACTGCTATCGTCCTGTATAAGCACTAGCTAATCCCCATTCTTTCTGTATTTACTATCCATTACTAAAAATGTAGAAATCTAAATGACCAACACATCAACAGATGTTACCAGTATGTCTCTGACAGATGCAGACTACATCCTGTACGTTAAAGGTTGCGAATTCACTTAGGAGAAGGGAAGCTAAATACAGTGGGCACGTAGTTTGAGTGGTTCTATTTAGGAGACCGGGGGAAAAAAACACATCAAATCTTGTCAAGTCTGCTAATCTTGGTTGGAGTTTAATGTTTTTGAACTGTTGTGTGAATTCCAGTGAATTTTAAAATCCACACAAATCTCACTTTTCTTTAGTTCCATGAAGCCTGGCACAAACTTATGGAATGGCTGGAAGAGTCAGAGAAATCTCTGGACTCAGATCTTGAAATTGCGAATGACCCTGATAAAATAAAAATGCAGCTCGCACAGCATAAGGTGAGTCATGAAATGCAAAGTGCCAAGTGAAATGTAGGTAAGTCTATCAGCCTTGTGCTGATCAATCAGCAAAGAAAGTAGATTTGTGGCCTCACTGCAATGGAGTGTCTATTCACATCAAATTAAGTGGTGTTTTAAGATGGGTTGAATGGAAAAAAAACAACTTTTCACAGTACCTGATATGTGGGAGAATGGTTAACAATGAAGAGGAAAGACCATGGAAACTTTGAAAAGCAAATTTATACCATTTCAGAATAGGAATCTCTTAAAGGGCTTTTTTTCAGTATTTAAACCAAAAATTTACCATCCACTTATTTGGGTTGAGATTTTCCTTTTAATCCTGCAGGATGAATTCAAAACTGAAAAATAATCTTGTATTTTGATTGGCAGTTGCTTTTTATGTCAAGTGTAAATATTAATGAAATCCCCTTGAAAGTACAGTAACACCATTAATAGCACAGGTGGTTTCTCTTCATGGAATTCCAAATTCTAAAACCAGTTTTTCACAAACCCAGCTCTTGTAGGTGAAAATGTAAAAATCTCCCTCATTGACCTAGCTTTTCAAACATGTAATGATAATGTAAAGGCTTGATAATTTCAGCAGACAAAGAGCAAAAGGAAAGGCTGAAGTAGTCTTTACTTCATTTTTACTTCTCTAAAACATCTAGAATAATATATTGTTGAGAAGCAAGTGGGTGAGTCTTAAGATTTCTCATGGAGCAGTTTCATCAAAGTATTGAAAGACCATTCATTTTTCTACATTTTGGCACTTATTTACTTTTTATGTCAGTTTTATTGTTCTCTGTTTACTCCTATGTTCTCATTCTGCACAATATCCCCAAGAGTTTACGTATCTAACTTTTTATTTTTGCTGTAGCTTCTGGTGATTGCTTTTACCTCCAGTAGGTTTTGTCATGTATATTAATGATTTGTTACTGCATCAGTCTGCAGGACAGCTGACTGTTGGTCAAGCAAAAGTAGTTTACCTGTGTTTGCTGTTAAAACTTGTATATAAAAACCTAGACTGATATTCTGTTACACTGACTCTGCAATTTTAGTTTGTTTTGGGATTTCTGCTGTTGCCAGAATTTGAAGTTGGTAATGGGAACTGGCAAGGCGGTATATTGCTGTTAGGATAGTCTTTCTTGTCTCCTCTGACTCTTAATCTTCTAATCCTTTCACTCCTCTCTTTTCATTAATATTCATATATATAAATATACCTCAGGAGTATAGTCAACTCTTTGTGACTTTGCTTTGAGGTCCTTTCAGGACTCTCTTCTACCTGTATTCTTCTCCTCTCTTCAGAAATGTCAAACTTGATAAACTTTATGTTTACCTTATACCTACAGGTTTTAGGAACCCAAGCTTCCTCACATGGATTGGTAGACTCATCCCTTCTGTCACTGATACAGCTTCTTTCATATAAAATGCCTGCAGAGCATTTCTGCTTGAGTTGCGTGAATCTCATTTAGCAATGAGATGAAATGTGGTACCGGGACATAAGGGTTGAAACGGGTGATCTGGAGGAAAAAGATGAATGTGTGTGACAGAGGGAGTTCTGTGAACTTTGTGACTTAAACTTCAAACACCACCCCCTCAAGAAATCAACTCAATTGTTTTTTAATGAGTTGTCAAACCTCCCAGCACTGCAATGTCCTTCCTTGTATTTTGAGTCTTTTCCTTCCACTCCCACATATACCCCGTGTCTGTCTTTGTCTTTTCTGTCCAGCCTTGAAGGTTTCCTTGCTCCATTTAGTTAAGGATTTTGCTATCTGAATTGAATGCGTGCTGTAAGCAATAATTTGGACTCGTTTTTTGCCAGCTGTTACTGCCAAAAAAAAAAGTCCCTGAAAAAGAAAAGCCAAGATAATATGTTTTCTCTCTCACTCATATCTAGTGTGTTGCCAGGGACTTTTGGGGGTTATTCATGGTCTGTTTATCAGAATTTTTTTTTTTTTTTTTCATTTTTAGGAGTTAGGAATGGAAAAAACAATATTAGGTCACCCAATCTATTCCTGTGCTAATGCTGAGTGTTCCTTACAGTAAATTTATATGAACCTGGCTAATTTTATCTGTATGTGCCCATCTTCCTTAGAAGGAAGGTAGCTAGATGAGCATAATCTCAGTAATTAACTTACTTGTCTGCTCCTGGCAGCTTAAACTAAAATCTACTTTCAGTTACACCTCTGTGAAATCAAATGAAAGTAGATACAATGTAGTGTATCAAGGAATGAACTGACTGCAACCCTTTGCTCACCTTTAAATCTGTTTTTCCTCTATGATCCTTCTCTGGGAACAATTTAATTGTATTTCCTGTATGCAAACCTAGTAACACTGTGCATGTAGTGTTAAGTACTTAACAAACACCATCAAATAAAAGAAGCGTAGATGTATTGTTTGTATCGAAGGAACTTTTATGAAAAGCTGGTTATTTTGAATATTTTATTTATTTTTACTGTAGTGCTAACTTGACAGTTATATTCTTTCTTAAAGTTTGTTTCCTTGTTTTATATGTGGAAAAAAAAAAGACAGCGAGGAAATACTAAATTACAAAACAGATGTTGCTTTTTTTTTGGTAACAAAAAAAAAGGAAAAAAAAAAGAATACTTGATTCTGTATAAAAGAGTTTCCTTAAAGCACACTTGCGATTTATGATTTTTTTTAAACTGATTTCCTGCTAGTGGTTCATGAAGGTATGAAATAAAACATTGCAAGCATTGCTGCCATTTCAAAGCCACTGTGTTGGGCTGGTGTTGTGTTTTGGAAGTGTTCCTTTATTTAATTATTTGCTCTGTCCGTTGGTTAAGTCCTCTGTGGTATCAGATGAACTGTGTTTCTGTGTGCTTCCTCTGTGCCTGTGGAAAGCTTCCAGAGAGTCTGTGTGGAAGGACCTGTCAGAGCTGTCAGGCAAATGCAACTGCTGTGTCACTGTCATTGTTCAAAGTCCCTGGGCATAGAAACCTGCTGGTGGTCTTGATTTCTAGCACAAACTGAGTTATGGGGTTGTCACCTGACTTCTTATGCCTGGATCTACACTTTTGGCACACAGTTCCCAATTATAGCATGTTTCAATCTTAAGAGAGTTAAAGGCTGTGACTGGTGGTTTCCCAACTTGCCCACGTTGAGCTAAACCAGAATAACCTTTGTAGCTCTTGGAGAGCTCTATAAGTGGCTCGAAATCTTAGTTTGTAAGAATGTAGTGTGACGAATGCTCAGTTAATGGCTCCCAAAGTAGCAGTTCTCTCACAGTCTTCTGACTACCAGGCACCCCTTGCTGAAATATGGGAATATTTTGGTAGGACAGGAATCATTGCCCTCACTGAAGTGGGAATTTTGCAGAGGTTATTCCAGTAGGCATAGAGCTACATTCCCTGAGAAGGACAAAAAGCAGGGGTCTGCCAGTGTCAAGCCCCACATAATTTCAGGTGCACTGTGGCACTAGCATAGAAATTTTGCAGTAAGTTTAAAATATTCTTGCAGCAACATTTACAATTAACATTGCAAATAATATGTCAAAGATTAATTAACAGTGGCCTGTAAGCAGTTAATGATATATGGGTTTTTTCTTTTTCTTCCATATGTGTAGGAATTCCAGAAATCTCTCGGTGCCAAACATTCTGTGTATGATACCACAAACAGAACTGGACGTTCCTTGAAAGAGAAAACCACGTTGGCTGATGACAATTTGAAACTTGACGATATGCTGAGTGAACTTAGGGATAAGTGGGATACAATTTGTGGAAAGTCAGTGGAAAGGTAAATGAAAACTCACTAATTATTAATCAAATAAGAGAAATGCTTAGGAAAATTCTTTTGGCTTCTGTTTTGGGGTTTGTTGTGTAAAAGTAAAACCAGACTGGCTAGCTTGTTTGATTAGGAGCGCCAAAGCAGCAAAATACTATAAATGCTTACTTTCCTGATGGTATGGAAGAAGGGTAGGGGGAGGGAGGGGAAGGAAGAGTCCTTTAAAAAGGGAAACTGATTTGAAGTTCTCTGGAGGTGCTGGTTGACAGCTGGCTGAGCGTGAGCCTGCAGCATATCCATATGGCCAAGTAGGCCAATGGCATCCTGGCTTGTATCTGCAGTAGTGCAGCCAGCAGAACCAGGGCAGTGATCATTGCCCTGTACTCGTGTTGCAACCTGCCCCAGAAGGGGAGGGGGACCCAGGTTCTTATTAATAAATCCCTTGGGGTGGATTAGAGTGAAATGACACTGAATAACCAGTGTTAACATACATATGTAGGGTTTATCTTAGAACAATTTTGTTTCAAAGGTAAACAGGTATGGTGCTTTTTTGGGTGTTATCTATAGCAATATAGCAACATGAAAGCACAGCAGTATAGCACTATTAAAGCACCTATGGCAATAAGGCGTAGCCATATAGCACTATTGAAGCATAGCAATACAGCACTATTAAAGCATAACTGTATTAAAGCATAAAGATAACACTTAAAGAAATGCATAAAGGAGAGAAAGGGAAAGAAAGGATAAGGGAGGAAAGACTTTATATATAGTCACCACCCACGGGATCCAGCGATGAAACTTGGCAGTTGCAGCTTCCATGTCTGTTGGTTGAAGTGGTGGTCTTGATCCGCTGAGGCTTGAGGAAGCCCCCCTGCCAAAACTCAAAGATTTATGGGTTATACGCTTCTAGCTCAGGTGAGAACGCCTTGTACCTCCCTGGGGAGGGGAATTTTACAATGAACAGTGTCACGGGACATATCTCTGAGTCTCTGACATCTTCTAAGACAGCTGCAGCTGCCTGTGTGTCAGCATCAGTCAGGGTCCATCATGGTCTGATATTTGAGATGCATAGCCCAGGCTAGATGCGCAGAGTTGTCATGGACAGGGATGACATAAGCATGATAAGAGGGACTCTCCCACTTTGCGGGATTTGCCTCTTCTTGTCCTCTTCCCTTATCTGGAGATCCAGTTTGTAGCTTCAGGTATACATCTGCACCTAGAATGGCTGGACAGTGGCACCCACTTACCTGATCTGAAGGTCCTTTGACAGTATTCAGGGAAGGGTGGGCTTTGCTGGGTGATCAGCTGCTTCTTTTCGGTTTGCGAAAGTCTTTTGGTGATCTTAGAATGTGTAAGTTATTAAATGTTTCAGTCTCTGACAACTCTGCACTGGTGAGGCCACACCTTGAGTGCTGTGTCCAATTCTGAAGTCCTCACAACAAAGAACTTGAGATGCTGGAGTGTGTCCAGAGAAGGGCAATGGAGCTGGTGAAGGGTCTCGAGCACAAGTCTTATGGGGAGTGGCTGAAGGATCTGGGGGCATTTAGCATGGAAAAAGGAGGCTCAGGAGGGACCTTATTGCTCTCTGCATGAAAGGAGTTTGTAGTCAGGTGGGGATCAGACACATCTTTTCCCAGGTAACAAATGACAAGATGAGAGGAAAGTCTCTAATTGTACCAAGTGAGTTTTAGACTGGATATTAGGAAAAAATTTCTTCACTGAAAGGGTTGTAAAGCATTGAAGCAGACTGCCCATGGAAGTGGCTGAGTCACCATCCCTGTAAGTGTTCAAAAGACGTGTGGATATGGCACTTTGGGGTCATGGTTTATGGTGAATATAGTAGTGCTGGGTTAACTGTTGGACTCGCTCTTACTGGTCTTGTCGAACTGTCATAGTTCTGTGTTTCTGTTACTTTATGCTGAAAATGTTTTCTTAAAGTGTATAAATTATTATTTTGTGTGTGTGTTCTGGTTTTTTTTCTCTCCCAGACAAAATAAACTAGAGGAAGCCCTGTTATTTTCGGGACAGTTTACTGATGCTCTGCAAGCTCTCATTGACTGGTTATACAAAATTGAACCTCAACTAGCAGAAGATCAGCCAGTACATGGAGACATTGATTTAGTGATGAACCTGATTGACAATCACAAGGTAATTCCAAAAATACTTTTTTAATTATTGTACTTCTCATAAGTGTAACATTTTAATGCTGACTGTAGAAATATGGAATACTTTTGTAACACAAACATGTAATCAACAATAGAAAATGCTATACAACATATATGAAAGAGTCAACTTTGTCACTCATTGACACCAGTTAGTATTGAGATAGTCCGTTTAATGGTGCTATCCTGTGTATTTATGAATATCATGTCATAAATCACAAGTATGCATTTATAAATGTGTGTCTATGGGCAACAGATGGCAAAAATTGTTTTACTGGAAAACTCTGGGGCAGACAGCTCTTTTTTTAGTCCATCTGTTAACCAAATGTCCAGTGCACTTGTCATGACTGCAGCAGCCTTTCAGACCTGTGGGACTGCTGTATATTTATCGAGAAAAGTAGTTACAGTGCTTAAGTTATGCACAGATATCAACTAGAGCATGACCCAGGAAGCTTGCATCGGAAAGTATTTTGTTACTGAAATGGTTTAGGAGATGAGAGCAAGTTGGAGATGTTGGACTTTGCAATGGAAGTAACTTCAACAGGCATTTCTTCTGACATACTGAACTGCAAAAACTGGGATTCAAAGGCAAAGGCGACACATAGGCAGAGCTCTGGAGACTGGGAAGGTCATGAGGTGAAGGTTCCTCTGTTCATCCACCACTGACTTTCAGTATCTCCTCCCCACTGAGAAGATTTCAACCCTCATGAAAAAAGTGTTTGGAAACATGGGTTGTCTATAAAAATTAGGCTGCAATATGCTGCAATTGCTTCTGAAATCCCATTGTGTGTCACAAGTAAGTTGTAGTCAGTGGCATGGTATACTGTAATTGTCGTATCTTCTTTTAAGAGGTTCCTTTCCATAACTGGAGCTTGTTCCATCTACTGATGTGAACGTTTCTTCTCATAACCAGTAGTTTTTTGTTATTTTTTGCATAAGTATGCCTTAATGAGTTAAACATTTCAAATATATTTGGTGGTGCCTAGGTTTTCCAGAAGGAGCTGGGAAAAAGAACAAGCAGTGTCCAGGCTCTGAAGCGCTCTGCGAGGGAGCTGATAGAAGGCAGTCGTGATGACTCCTCCTGGGTCAAAGTCCAAATGCAGGAACTAAGCACTCGCTGGGAGACAGTTTGTGCCCTGTCAGTATCCAAGCAAACACGACTGGAACAGGCTCTTCGGCAGGTAAGGAATACTACTGTCACTACATATACTCTGTGAGAACTAGTGAAAAATATCTTGCAGTCTAGTTGCCAAAAATTTAATTTCATTTTCACTTAATGTCATTCACTTTCATTTCATTTGAAAATACTAATTTCTTGCTCATGCATTGCTTACCTTGTCTCCCTCCCTTTACCACGGCACATAAATAGTGCCTCTTAGCATTTATTATTACCGTTATTATTAGTCTCTACCACAAATACAAAACAAATGCTTGAAAGTCCTTACCATCTAAGGAAATCACTGAAGTTGCATTCAGGCATGAAGGATGATTAAGAACTATGCCCCATTCACAAGAAGCTGGAGATTGCAATCGTATTTATGCTTTTTGTGCCTTATTGGAAAGAAGTAAATTTCTGTGTTGAAAACTTGTTTACACTGGCACAATTACAATGCATGGTGAAGTACGATGCAGAAAAGATAGTTGTGCTGAGTGCATTCAGGAGTTAGAACAGTCTGTGTATGTCAATACTGTCTGGTACCAATCCCAGACAAATAGATCTATCTGTATTGTTTCTAAACGTGAGATAAAATGGATGTACAGCTCTCTGAAGATATACTAGCTTGGACTGATGCTAGGGTGGGGCTCCTCCAATAGCAGTGTATCCACTGTGTCCAGAATTCCTGCTCTGCTTTTCCCAGGGTTTGTCCAGCTCTCCAGTCTCTCAGCAGACACAATCCTAAGCTACCTCAAACTCTAATTGTGTCTGAATATGGCTGTGCCCAAAGGTGAATCTTTCTTGTTTCTCCAGACACAGAAGGGTCACTCTCCCACAGGCTGTCAATTCATTTTGCTTAACTGGTGATTTAGGCTGTGCAGAAAATACAGTTCTCATCTTTCCAGCTGGTCCCTGAAAGCAAAGCACCTCCCATGTAATTTGTCAGTGTAAAGGCATGACATTCACGACTGAGCTGCAAATGCACTATAAATCAGATGACTAAAAGCATGAACAAGCTTTTAGGCTTCCTATAATTTTTTGAGAAGCATGAGCTATTTTTACAGTTATGAAAATGTAGTACTGTATATCATTGACTTTTTAATGGAAAGATAATGTGCCGGTACTGTTGTATGATTAATGATTCTAAATGTAGGCTCAGTCTCCTTGCGTAAGCTGCAGGGTGTCTGTCGTGTCCCCTCATGAGTGACCATGACTTTTTGCATTTTAACAGGCAGAAGAATTCCACTCTGTTGTTCATGTCCTTTTGGAGTGGCTGGCAGAGGCAGAGCAGGCTCTTCGTTTCCATGGCATCCTTCCAGATGATGAAGAGGCCTTGCGTACACTGATAGAGCAGCACAGGGTAAGCAAGAAAATGAAAAGAATCCTCTTCATTCTAATCGGTCTGATAGAGGGTGAAATAAAGGAAAGGAAGCAGTCTGTTCCATGTAGTTATATCCAGCAACCAGTGTTGGTTTTTTAAACTCTTTCTATGAAAGAGAAGCTAGAAATTTAATGTAGTTGATAGTTTGATGTCCATACTGGTTTTGGGCTCTTGTTTGAGTCATCTTGGCTTACTGAGGAAATAATGGGCCTTTAGAAAGTTGCTGTAAACATTTAGAGACAGATTCAAACCCCTCTGTGAAGTATATGATGCCTGCAATTACAAGACAGATGGCTACAGTAGCAAAAGTGTATCTGTCATCTTAGCACCATTGACCAAAACAGCATATACTTTTCTTTCAAGGTCATTTGTAAATGTCAGCAGAATGATATTAGCATCCATTAACCTTTTGTCATGGTGAAACAGAGTGCTGTCATGCTTCATATGCATTAGGTACTGAAATACTGCACTGGTGTAGGTACTGCAGATAGTAGATTATGGGCCATCAAACTAACTTTGCAGTAATGAAATGGGAAAATACCTAACTTAAAGAGCATAGAGGTCATATTTTCACAGGGCTGAGTCACCGCTACAAACATGCACATTTAAGCCCATACAAAACTTGTAAGTGCAGTAGTAACAGTTCCAAGAGTATAGTGCTCACAGTGTTACAGAACAAATTATAAGGCATGGATTTGTTCATCGTTGCTCTGAAGAAAGTTAGAACAAAACTTACAAAATGGAGAGTGGAAAAGCATCCTGTTTAAATTGAGTTTGGTAATATTATTATGCAGAGGAGTGCATGCAAGATACAACTATTTAACAGTTCCTAACTAAGGAGTTTTCAATGTACTTAGTATGCAATGTTTTGAAAAAGTTGTCAGTTTTAATTTAGGGTCCTGGAAATATGGTACTATTCATTAGCTGGGGAATGTATGTATGTATGCATCAAATATGTAACTAATGTTGGCAGTAGCAACCTTATCTTTCTGATGCACTGAAATTTGTCTTTAGCTGCCTTTCCTCCACATGTGCTTCACCAGTTCCCTTTTAGTTGATTTTTTGATCTTCTGAATACAAAGAAAAGAATGGAGGGAAATCTTAGGTCCACTGAAATAATTAGAAAAAAAAAAATCTTAAATTTCTTCTTCTGCACTGTAGATGGATTAACAAAATATTTCTGTATTAAAGTTCAGAATTGTGCTGCCAAAGCTGAAGTGTAACTTGGAACCTCAAAGCAAAGCCAAGTTTGTCTCTGAGAAATGCTGTCCAGCTGGGAAGGATGATTGCTAGCACAACACAACCAGCCTTGGTGTTAGATGTGGCCATACTGTACTTAAAGTTTTTTAGCAGGCTTTGTAAGAGGTTTTCGCAAACACATTTTCTTCTTAAAGGCTAAATAATAGAAATAGAGAAATTGTTAAGCTAAGAAAGATTATGGCACTACTGCTTTACCTCTCATTCAATCTTCCTCGAATAAGTCATCTCTCCTTTTAAGCTTATAACATTGGCTTTCAAGGAGAAAAACCAGAAAGTCAGGGAAGAAGGAATATGTATTCCTTTTAAACACCATTATGTATTACAATGCTGCAATATTAATATAAAAATGCATGTTTGAAATTATTTACATAAATATTAAATATATATTCCTTTTGTCACTGTGATTCTTGTAAAATAGTTTTGCTGCATTTGTATTCAGCTGTGTGTTGAAAGGTTTCTTCTGGACAATATTTTATCCAAATGGTCCATCTTTGCCTATTTCTGATTTTATTTTCTTGAATAATGCACATGATTTAGTGAATTCTACTCTCTCAGGCAGAGATTTGTCATTCCTCTGGGGACTGAGATCTATAGTGGGTTAATACACTGCATTGCTGAATGAGAAGAATCCCATCTTCTCTCTTGTAAATGTGTCTATCACTGGATTGTCACAGAGCTCAACACAATTCAGTGAGTTCTTACCAAGTTCATCCCTTACTGAGGGAAAGCTTGATACACTATATGTAATGCATCGTAGATTTAATTTTTGAGATATTCTAGTATATCTGGGCCAGGGAAACAATGTTGTTGCTCATTCTCCTCCTGGCCTTGGCTTATTTTGGTAATCTCATTACAACCCACTTCAACTTTTCCAAAACTATGGTGAACTGAAATATTCTAAGTACTCACACATTTTTATGAGAGAAAATTTGCTGTTATGATTGGGTCTTAAACTCTGACAACAATTTAAGCTTAAATCAAAATCAGTTAACAACAAATACTTTTAAATATGGAGACTGCATATTCCAGGCTTCTAGAACAACGTAGAAGAGATTATGTCTTTTACACTTTTATTTCATAATAATGTCATACTTACTTTGTAAAGGCACAGGATAATGTCATTATGACCTGTTGAAGAATCTATTTTTACAATGTTTTGGTGATTTTGAGTTTTCTAGGATCTGACTTGGCTCACAAAAATTCGACTAGGCACTGAGAGATGTTGGCAGTTCCAGTTAAGGGTTCTCATGAAGAGACAGACTTACATAACATTTAGGCAGAATAGTAAAACCATTGTAGTAATAATAACTAACTGGGAAAAAATTGGGGAAAAAATAGAAAGGAATGCAAGCTACAGAAAGGATGAGAAAAGTCCTCCTTCAGTTTTTTTCCTGTTGTTTCCCCCCTGCACCCAGTTGTGGTCCTGCCATCATAGGAATAACAATGGCTATGAGCTTGGATGCCTAAAACTGTAAACATCCTTTTGCTTTTACGAGACTTTTTCCCACATGGCAGCGCCTCTGAAAACAGATGGTTAATTAGCTGTCTCTGTTCTTGCTGTGTCTCTCCTCCTCAGCTGCTGAGTTTTCACATTTGTGTTAGTTTAGTATAGCTGCTCCTGAACTCCTCTGTCATCTTGTCTGAGCATGTAATTATAGTTGGACATTTCCAGCCTCTGCTAGGAGGTTGATAGTTTATTATGAAGAATTACTGTAACTGACAAACCAAGTCATTGAAATGTTGCCAATAGTGATTCTAACCATCATATGGTTCGTTTACAGCACTTCTAAATGCTGTGATTTTCCTTTGTTTTTTAATAAGGGTATGTGTCTTCCAAATATTTAGAGTGGTAGGCTTTTAAGGAGTGGCAAACTGGGATAAAGGTTTTAGAGCTGTGTTTAGTACTTTATGTGGAATAGGCTTTTTAAACATTTTAAGCTTTTCTCGTGCAAATTAAACTTGCCTTTTGCAAATTGAATGCTTTTGAGCAATCAAGAGGCTTGTTGACCATCCAGTTTATGCACTCAGATTTCTCTTGCAAATTTTTTCAGCATCTAATTGAAATTATTACCTCTGGTTTAGGAATTTATGAAGAAATTGGAAGAGAAAAAGGCAGAACTGAATAAAGCAACAGGTATGGGAGAAGCTATTCTGGCTATCTGCCACCCGGACTCCATCACCACCATTAAGCACTGGATAACAATCATCAGAGCCAGGTTTGAAGAGGTCAGTATATGTCAAACCATCTTCATTACAGCAGTCCATCTTTGATTGGAACATAGCTGACAACTAATATGGTAGTTACACTGGGAGGAAAAGATCCAGCTGTTGACAACTAAACATTTAAAATACCTATGGGGATGGATGTTAATACCATGCTTCCCAAGGTTTTATTTCAAAACTTGCGTGGCTTTAAGAACTAAAGCAGATGGCCAAGCTTCCTTGTTTGTATGTATTAAAGGAAATACTGTCTGACACTTCCCAAGTGAGGAAAGCCAACAGTTTCTAGTTGTAAACTTAAAAGTTAAGAAGGAAAGAAAATACAGGGCAAATGTGAAGGATTTTCTAATTGCATCAAAAAGGATTTCTGTCCAACATATTCTTAATCTAGAGATTTTCAAATTATTGAAGTTGCTACAGGTAGGTTGCAGAGTGTGTACCACCCTCAACTGTTAAGATGGTATTTTCTGTTTTATATTAAGTTTAAAGAAAAACAAAATACTGGTATTAGCAAAGTATGGCTTGAAGAATTCGCAGGAGGAAGATGGATGCCAAATCCTGTGTGATTCAGTAACTTAAACGTATGGTTTGTTAAAATTCTTAATATGTTGCCTGAAAGTGCTAGTTAATGTGTTTAGCAGCACCTAATGCTGAATATCTGTGGAAAAAGTGTGTTGAACTAGGAATTCTAGTTACCTAGCTATCTTTAGTGATCAGCCACTACACTACCTTTGATGTTCAAATAATAGGCCTAAGAGGTAGCTCTGGGTTTACAGTCAGTAGAGCAATTTTAAATACATTGTGAAGAATTTCCGATGTGCACGTACTCACACATTTGCTCCTTTATCAAGGTTGTAGCATGGGCTAAGCAACATCAGCAGAGACTGGCAGGAGCCCTGGCTGGACTTATTGCTAACCAGGAATTGCTGGAAGCCTTGCTGTCCTGGTTGCAGTGGGCAGAGACTACACTGACTGAAAAAGATAAAGAGGTTATTCCCCAGGAGATTGAGGAAGTTAAAGCGCTTATAGCTGAACATCAGGTAAGGAATGCTAAGTGTCACTTACATGGTGCTCACATGTCAGCTAGGATTCTTAATTAGGTGTGAATCTCCTTAGCTATTTTTTCTCATAATTGAATTCCTTTTCAGATACTCTGTCCTGTGTTTTCTATGTGTATGATGTGCTTGTAGTTTATTCAATACAGAGATAAAAAAAAACAACCAATAAAAAATTTAGTGTCACATTGTTCTAAAAGCAAACCTGCAATTCCCCAGAGGAAGAAGGATAATAATAAGAATAAAAGAAAACCCACATGAAATACATTATAGTGCTGCCACCTTCGAACTAGTGTTGCAGTGTGGCTTCACTGATTGGGTTTCAAAAACTTGCTTATGAAGTACCAGAGGGAGATGCTGGTGCAGTGAATGCTCACAGACTTACCCCAGCTTACACACCAGTGTAAGTCTCACTTCTATGAACTGCAGTCTGAACAGCAAGTACTCAGAGGCAAAATTCGGTTGTATAGCACCTCACCATATACATTTAAAAACGGAGTTTGACGGGCTTGTTTTTGGATTTAGGCTTCCTTTAACAACCAGGCCGTAGTGGTTTTAAAAGCTTATACTGCCTATTTTTCTCATCTACAAAACCTTTAACTGTGTCTATTTTGTGAGTTTGGCATTGTAAGTGTCTTTCTGTGCCTTTCTTTGTAACTTTGTTGTTTTGCTTTTTTATATGTTTTTCATTCCTGTGGTTACTCTTGTGTATTGTTAATTAATATCACCTCTATCTGATTGTAGACGTTCATGGAGGAAATGACCAGAAAACAACCTGATGTGGATAAAGTTACAAAGACCCATAAAAGAAAAGCACTTGAACCCACTCCAGTACAGTCTCATATTCCTGTCCTTGATAAGGGGAGAGCAGGCAGTAAGTAATGATGTATTTTGGGGTGGGTCACACATACCATTTCTTTATCTATAAAGTTTACAGATTGCTAATAATCTAATAGGTTTGATTAGCTTCTAGTGAAACAGGGTGAAATTCTCTTGGCTGATTTTTCTGATTATATCTCACTTTTCATTGTGAGGAAATTTCTCATGGCAGACATGTATTTTTAAATTTTGCTCTAATCTTCATCAATACCTATTTTTGAAGTGTGCAGCCTTTCATGTGCTATTAAACTTCTAAGAGCAGGTACATGTTGAGTCTTAGCAAAGCTACTGTTATCTGAAAGTGCAAACAACTTCACATAAAGATTTAGTTCCAAAATTGTGCTCTCTCTGTCTATGGAATTATATGAATCCAATAAGAAGTGTATTTAATGAAGTTGAACGGAAAGTGAATCAAGTGAGGAAATTGCTTTTTGTATTTTTAGATAATACTTACCCATTGTATTTTATACTTACCCATACATGGAACCTGCTTCTAAAATCAGGTTGTTTACTTTGCAACTCTGAGAGATTTACCAAGATTTAATTTAACCCGTGCGGTGGAGCCACTACTAGCTGCTTCTGGCTAGACAAAAGAACTGTAACCACCATTTGGTTTTTCCCCAAAAATGGTTAAAAAAAAAAAGGAAAAAAAATCCTATTATATGGAATCATATCAGGGTATGACCTCCTTATTTGGGACAGGAAGGTGTAATTTTAGGAGAGTCAAGTACCCTTATGTGGATGTTTGTTTTGTTTGAGCTGTGTGAGACATGCATTTTATCATGTTTTAACAGGGAAGCGTTCCCCAACACCAGGCATGTATCCATCAGCAGCCCAGGCACAAATCGAAACCAAGAATCCACGGGTAAACCTTTTAGTCAGCAAATGGCAGCAGGTTTGGCTTCTGGCCTTGGAAAGGAGAAGAAAACTTAATGATGCCTTGGACAGACTTGAAGAGGTCAGAAAAGGACTGTACAGAATAAACATACATTTTGCGTAATATTCTTTACCCTGGGTTAAATTGTCAATACTTTAAACAACTTCCATATTTGTCATATTATATTGTGTGACACAGCTAACTGAAAACACTGTAATACATGTGCTGTAGTGTGCTTTAAAGTCTGTCATCCTCATTTTAAATGAGGAGAGTTAAGAGATCTAAAATGTTTATGTGGGTCCTCAAGGAACTAGTTATTCAACAAAACGCAGATGGTTTCTATCTCACTGATGTTCTAGACTGATGGATTTCAGCTGAAAAAAAGATCTTTCTGTTTTTTATTAAGCTGAGAGAATTTGCCAACTTTGATTTTGATATTTGGAGGAAAAAATACATGCGATGGATGAACCATAAGAAGTCTCGCGTGATGGACTTCTTTAGGAGGATTGATAAAGATCAGGATGGAAAGATCACAAGACAGGAATTTATTGATGGAATTCTTTCTTCAAGTAAGTTTTAAAATTAATATTATGTTGAATTTGGAACAAACATCTCATGAAGTCTTACCGTCTGTATAGTGTACGCTAAGAGGTTTATTGTTCTAAAGGTCACAGATTTACCTTTTGAATTTATTAATGATTATTACTTTATAATTATTTTACTTGCAAATATTTCTAGATTCTAGAAACTCTTTCTAGTTCTTTTACATTGTGAATCAGGTTCCAAATGTCAGATTTACACTCTTGTCTAGCTAGTGGTTTGCTGGTTTACTGGACTTGGATTGTTATTCCTGCAGTACACTAGCTGCTTCAACAATTACTTTTCATTGATTAATAGTAAAATGTACCATAGTAGTAAAATGAACCTAAAGATGATTTTCAAAATCAGTTCATATGATCATATGATTTTTATCAAAGGTCTTACATGGGATAATTTTAATTGTAGAAGGAAACCATATAATTTTTGAAACCAGTATTTCCATAAACCATGACAATATTCATATACCTATATAATGAGGGTCAAAATAGCAAGCAATCAAAATAGGAAGGGACTTCTCCTAACTTTCCTGATGGATTGGAATGCATTAGTTATGCACAGTTGGTGGTAACGTTAAGTCTTAAATATCATGTTTGTATGTGATCATGTTTCCTTTTAGCAACAGACTTATAACAGATAAAGGGCCTACTTCTTAAAATAATCCTTTACCTTCATATCATGACCACTTTTGCTTTGAACAGTAAAGACTGGGAATTGGGCTGCTTTTGGCATCTCACAGTTACTCAGTAGGAGAATATTGTAGTCTGTATATTTTCCCCCAACTTTAGGAAATGCAATTACATGGATGTGCTGAAGTGACTGAAACTCATGAGGAAAAAAAACCCATATCACCAAGAGGTTAAATAGCTTACCCATTTAACTCTGTTGGTATCAATTTGTTATGACTGCTAAACCCTCGTGATATAATCCCTGTTCAGCACCTTGGAATTTCCTTTGACCATTTTATTGAGAATCTATATGTGGGTTAATATTCTGCTACAGTGAACTTCATTTAAAGAAGGATTTCATGAAACACCATGCATGGATCCGCATTGGGAAGGCCTTGCATTCCAGATTTAATTCAGCAGTGAAATGCTTGCTTGACCCATCCTCACTAATAATTTGTCACGTTAATTTGTAGTATTATATGCACTTTGAAGGTCAAAATGTTTAAAAGAACCCCAAACGACATATCTTTGAGTTTAATCTGTGCCCTCACTTCTATGTCTGTCTTCAAGCCACACTATGATACTCATTTTAATCCAGTACCTCGTTAACGCTGGAGATTCAGATTGTTTTTTTTTCAGAAAGATTCCTTCACTCTTTTGAGTGTTGTTGGTTTTTTCGATAGACATTATCTGTCACCGAATGCCTAATAACCTTTTAGTATTTGTAATAAAGCCTTTCATTGTAATGGGTTTGAAAAGCCAAAAAATTTAGTTTTTGTTGTTGTCTTTGCCTTGCAGAGTTCCCAACAAGCCGACTTGAAATGAGTGCTGTTGCAGACATTTTTGATAGAGATGGTGATGGATATATTGACTATTATGAATTTGTAGCAGCTCTCCATCCAAATAAGGATGCATACAAGCCTCTCACAGACGCTGACAAAATTGAGGATGAGGTAAATTCTCTGCTTTCTTAGGTTCCGTTCTGTTCTACTGGGGTCACATTCTTTAATAATTCATTTTACTTCCACTCCTATTTAATTTGAAGCTTACTAGGTACACAAGTCTTTAGAAATGTGATATTTACAGTAAAGTAATTATCCAGTTGTGGTTTTTTGCAGGTTACAAGGCAGGTAGCGAAATGTAAATGTGCAAAACGGTTTCAAGTGGAACAGATTGGGGATAATAAGTACAGGGTAAGTCTTTTAAGGACCTCAGTTCTTTCAACTTTCTTCATATGACATGGTTTATGCAAGGAATTAGGCTATATTGATTTATAGTAATTTTTATGGCAATTATATGTTTTCCTTAAGGTTGTCTACATTTTATGTTTTTTTCTTATTAGAACATATAGACTAAAAATATGGAAAAATGCTGGTGCTCATATTTATATTTGCTGAAACTACTGAAGCTGGTTTTAATTATAAGGAGTTTTTAAAAGCTAACTGCATGCATACATACACACATAAATACATAAAAACAATATCTCCTTAGAAGCCAGTCTTTTTGCCTGGATATCAAAAGTGTTTAAACTGTAGCTGATATTCTATTAATTTAATGAAAACAGTGACTGTTGTTTTCCTGTGGTATTGTGTTGTACTTCAAAAATGTTTTACCAAAGTGTCTTCACTCACTTCTACCCTCTCTTGTCATTTTATTGAAACACGCATACTACTGAAGTTTAGGCAAAGTGTTAGATATCTGCAGAACGATTTTAATAAGAAAAATAAATACCACGCAGTGTAAAAAGGCCTGCTACCCCTGGATACAATAACCAGAACAATTTCAAATGGAATATGCGATATTCAGCTAAGAGAGATCAATAGATACTTGTACATTATTTTAAAAGACCACAGAAACAGCAATGGAAAGGAAACAGAGGCCTTGAATATTTTCCATATTCAATCTCTGGATGGCTAGCTACCTGCTCGTCCCTCAAGTAGATACTTTATTTAGAGTGTCTAATGTGTTAGTTTGCATGTGTTCTAGAGTCATGTAGAGAATTTCCTGTAAACTAATCGTGTCTTTCTTCCATTTTTCATTTCTTATCAGTTCTTCCTGGGAAATCAGGTATAAACCAGTGGAATGTGTTATTAAGTTTTTTTTCCTTTTTTTTTCTTTTCCTTTTATTTTTTCTTTTTTTTTTTTTCTAATGCATAGTGATTTAAGCTTGCAATGATCAGTCTACTTGCCATCCTTTCATCTTCAGCTAATTCATTGCTGGTCAGCTGTGGTATTTCTTTAAATGCTATGGAGCATTCCTTGTCTCAGGATCCCTCCTCTACAATCCCTCACCTGCTTTCTTTGGCAATTTTTCTCATTAAGGAGATTACTTTTAAAGGAACCAGATAATGGTCAGCAGCAATTCCCACAGCAAAAAATCTTGAGCATTTAAACTGCAATTATAGAGATTACCATTATCTAATCAGTTTTCAGTTTTATAGTGGAATCCTTCAAAATTCTGTAATGTCTTTTTTAGGCTATTAGGTTAAAGGCTAATTGTGGTAAACAGATCCCAGAGTCATATCACTTATTTATTGGCAATTACATAAAAAATACTTTCATCTTTGGAAAAAAAAAAAAAAAAAGAAGGTAGAATCAAACAGACTGGTTAAGAACCTGGCTCATTTGTGGTATTTGTAGTAACACAGTGAATTATTAAATACGTATTTTGGAAATAGGCAAAATAAACTTGCTGTTCCAGTTTAGACTATTCGCTCTCCTAAAGTGTTTTCAAAGAGCTATGGCAAGTCTGTAATGTACTGGAGCTGTGTTTAAGAACACTTGGTGTCAACTGGGTCATTGGTGAGTCATACTGAGGCAGTACAGGGAGGAAATGCTAACCAGTGCTTACTTATTCCTGTGGTACGTACTGATATACAGCCTCCAAAAGTGCTAAATCATATTTGCCTGGAAAGTATGGAAATACCTTATGCAAACTAGATGCTATTAGTATCTTATGCTTTTAAAAAGGCAATAATATGTGTAATCCATTCTGGATATGTTAGTGTTAACAGCATTAGCCATTTTAAATCTAAAGATTTTGAAAATGTAGGTGCACTCTTACTTATTTGCAAAGGCTGTTGAAGTATAGAAAAAAGCACAGAGCAGTGGATAATCTGACCACATGCCTCAAGCAATATATCTAAACAATAATTGAAAATGGTTTTCACATATAGAACAAGTCTCTTTTTTAAAAGACTGTTTGAAATTATGTTAATCCTCTTATCTGCCATCTGTACTCTCAGATCTGGAAACATACAGCACTTCATGAGAGCATCTCTTACTGGTGCAGAACAGTACCATAGTAAAAAGCACCTACAGGAAGTTAGCTGAGGCTTCTCTAGTGACAGTGATGTTATATGGCTATTGTCAAAAACAGGACTTTTTGTAGCTTAAACTCCCTTACACTTTAGCTCTGATTATTTGAAATAATGTTAAATACTGTTTAAGGAAAGTTAGTATCCAGGCTGTTTTAAGAAGGAAATTAACTGAGTTACCATTAGAAGAAATGCCTTGTGTTATTTTCCAGGAACCCTGCTGTCTGAATTAACCATAGCTAGGTGGGCAGTTTCCAAAGGACATTGTATTTGACCCTTGATATAGTTGCCTAATGGGGTCTAACTGAATAATTAAGCTGGGATGGGAAGAAAAATAAAGAAAAGAAAGAAGATACTATCTTCAGAATCTAGAAAAAATTCTTAGTAGGAACAAGCCAATAAAAGTAAACAGCATCAATTTGGATGCCATTTTTTAAAAACTTCAATCTCCATATATAAAATGGTTGTTTGGCATATATTGAATGCATTATTAAAAAGCCTTTACAAATAATGATCATGTGAATGTTCTTACATATCACAAATATCATTTATTATTGAATTAAGCAGTAAGCTTTGCTTTTATTTGGTTCCTAAAAGTAATAGTCCCTTAAATTTATTCTCTCTTCTTGGCTTAAGTAGTACCAAACAACTAAAGTCATCTAACAAGTAAGGAGCACGTTTGTGTGGTTTGCATTTAAAGCATTTCAGTCCCCTCACTGGAGCAAGTAGGTACAGCTGAATTATGGCCAACCTTCTCCAAGGGTCAGAGATTGTTCTAAAAAGATGCATTCAACTCCTGTTGATTTTAGTGAGTGCTCTGCATGTTTGCGTGAGAGTACACTGCACTTGACCTGATGATTTGGTATCAAAATATTTTAGTAGCATTGGCTAAAAAGTACAGAATTCTGATTAGTTTTCTTGAGATTGTGAGGTCAACATTTTGGTCGTGTTTTCTTTGATCCAATTTTGAATGAAGGTACTGTGTACAGGTTTTGTTACACAGGTTTCGAGAGCAAAACGTACATTAGGCCTGGCCATCAGCCCAAAGGAAGAATGGGCTCATACAAGAACTTAGTATGAAACAGGTTATTGTGCATCTCTGAATTGTGAGGAACCTTGATGTGTGGACAGAGGAGTGACAAACAGTTTATAACAAAGGACAATAATGATAACTATCAATCGTTCATTGCTTCTTTAATGTTCCTTTCCTCACACGCAGCTTACTATAGGTGAGCAGTGTCAGAGCTATATCTGAAAATATTCTGCAAATGAATCAATTCATAGAACTGTGCAACACTCATAACACATTGAATTTCCAGCCCACAGAGTGATTGTTTAAAGCTATGCTGCCTTCCTTTCAGCTGACATCATTAAAAATCAAGACTGTTGCAGAAGAGAGTATGCTTAAGATTTTATCAGTGAAATAATGCAAATAGGTCTTCATTAATTTGCACAACACCAGACTGTAACCAATTAAATAATGTATTACTAATTTTGCTTCCTTTATGACCTCAGACATTTGAGAATCAAGCATAAAATTAAAACTGAGATTCTTTCTTAACATCCTACCATCTTCTTTGGATTAGTGCAGTGCCATCTGATTTGAAATCTTAACAGCTTTAATAATCTGCATAAATAAATTGATTTTTTAGCATTTACTAATAATTAAATATCAAAATAAACTTTTTTAAGTGTCTGATTTTTAACCTATCAGTGCTGAACTGCATCTGAACGACTGAGAACCTCAGACCATTGTTTGATTCTTATTGCAGTTTGGTGACTCTCAACAACTGCGCCTTGTTCGTATCCTGAGAAGTACAGTCATGGTTCGTGTTGGAGGTGGCTGGATGGCACTCGATGAGTTCTTAGTGAAAAATGATCCTTGCCGGGGTATGTAACACAACTGTTAAAATGGACATGCTGATTATTATTTGAATGCAGTCACCATTCATTGTCTCAAGATGGAGATTGACTTGTACAAAATGCCAGTTCTTGTAAATATCATCTCACTAAATGTCACGTTTTTGTAAACTTTAAATCCCATGGTTGAGATCCTCTTTGGTTGCACTGATGTATGTCTGGAATAACTGTGGTGTCTTCTGCACAGTTCCTTTCTTCAGCGTTAGAGTGGTCTAATTAAGAATTGAATTTAGCCCAGATAGACTTTATGGCATGTAAGCTGCTTGTATGACTTGGCAGAAGTAGGACACAGAAATTTATAATAAAACCTTCTTAGCAAGAGAGAAGTATTAAGGCAATAAATCAAAATAGGGCAATTTAATTGATGAGTAACATCACCACCACCACCACCATAAGAAACTTCTCTGGCCAGTAGCTGCACCTAGTCTTTCAGTCTCTACCGTTGTAACCCTTTCTTTTCATTGGCATCCTCCCCAGAACCACTTTGCAGAGCCCTGAGCCTTATACAAAGCACGTGGAAAATGTTCTGGTCTGGAGGACACTGTGCTCCAGAGAAGCAGGGAGCGCTCCAGCACTGTGCACTCACTCTGCACTCCAGAGCATTGTATCAGGTGCATTATATTGTCAGTACACAGCAATGGAAAGCTCACCTCTGTAGTGGGAAGGTAGGCTCTGTCTGGCACTGTTCTTGGAGGAACAGTTGGAGATAGGAAAGAATCCATTTGTGAAGGAAGTGGAAGAGACGTAAGTCAAATAGCAGCCAGAGTAGTAAAATTGCAGAAAGTAATGTTCACTATTTTCAAAGTGACCTGATGTTCTGTAGATAGATAATACCATCCTATTAACTAGCAGTATTAAATTTACTGCATTTTTACTTCTTAGGAGTTCTGTAGAATGTAGTAATAATCAGTATTGTAATAGTGTGAGAACAGTACAGAAGGGTTCAGGAATGGCAAATGAGCTAGTGAAGACAGTGACACAGCTGTTCTGTAGATCTTCCTCCAGTGTCAGCCATCTCATATAGCATCTACTTTGGAAAAAGGTTTCTGTTACAGACCTTGAGAGAATGGAGAGCTTGTGTTTGTAGCAGTTTTCATTCTAAGTCAAGGGTGTTAAACCCAAAAAGAAGCTACCATAAAGCCTCTATTAAATGCAAAACAAACAGAACCCTTGTAAGAACTGCCACTAAGGCCTAAAACCCTTTTGTCTACAGGCTTAAAAGGTACCCACAAAACTTCTTAACATATTAAAACCCATAACATCATAGTATCATGAAAGTACTGTTATAACTTTACAATGATGTATCTGACTTTTTTAGCAGGGTTAAAAATAGTTCTTTTGCTTTCCAATTTATTGCATATATTGTTTATTAAATGTAAGAATAATATTACATTTATTGGTGTTACCACAAGTCTACCTGAAATTTAGCACCTGCTTTTGCACTGTGGAAAAGTCATTTATGCCTGCAGAGCCATCCTTACTTTAGAGCTTTCTATTCCTGTTCCTCAAAAGTGCAGGGTAGTAAAAAATGAAGTGTGCCTCAAAAGATGTGACTTCATTGAAGGGTTAACTTAGTTAGTTCTGTTGTATCCCAAACATTTTTCTCAGGCCTATTGACAGCTAGACTGTTGCAATTTGTTCTTGGTTTGACACTGAGAGATACAATACTTAATAACTGTCTAATTAGATTATTGGAATTTCTTAGTACTATCCTCAGTATTGTCTACAGTACTTTGTTCCTTTTTCATGGAAATATGTGAGCAGATGTCAGCACAGTGGATCTAAAGAAACACCAAGCTCCATAAAATCATCCAGATGCCGGACATCATACATTGGTACCTAATCCTAGTCTGGTTGAAGTCAGTAATGCAAATTAGTCATAAATGTCAGTGGTGCAGGTTCAGACTTTTCCTTGACCTCTTTACCTAGCAAATCTTAATTTCCACCAAGTCCTCCTCATGTATTCAGATAAATCACATTTTAAAGAACTGATGTCAGAACTGCTTTAACAGTATTGCACCTATTTATATAAAGTCACTTTAGCTTCTATTACTTCTTTATATCAGCAGATAAGTACTGTTGTTACACAAGTATATTTAGCACTATAGCTGTTTGTCCAAGCACTATTTCCTTTTGGCATAGGAAACCTTTGAAAACTCACCTCAGAGCACTTAGCGACAGCTTTTGCTCAAGTCCTGTCTTTTGGCCTGGTGCTCCAAGTCTCTTGCATATGCAGCTGCTGTACTTGATTTCTTCTCCTGCTAATGATTTTCTTTAATGTGACCCATGTCCTGTGTCATTTTTTCTAGTTCATCATCACGGGAGTAAAATGTTACGTTCGGAATCAAACTCTTCAATTACCACTCAGCCTACTATAGGTTGGCAAACCCCTCTCTTTGTCTCCTTCTCCTCTTCTTCTCTCTCTTCATTTCCTTCCCATTTTCTTAAGAAATATATATATATACATATATATACTTTTAACAATGTGCTTCACCCATCATATTTAGCTTAACATGTTCCTACATGGGCTGGTGCTTTGCAAGCTAATTTTTTGACACACTTGAAGAGTGTTTCAAAAACAATTGTCATTCCCACTGACACACTTAAATGCTAACATGTCTTGCATCTATTCATGCGGAACATCCTCTCATATGTGTGTTTATATGTGTGTGTGAGTGCTTAGCCACCAATTACCTCATCATAGTTTGGGTTTTATGTTCATCATTGCATGTTGCCAAACTACATAACTTCATAGTTTTGAATAAATATATTTGCTGCTTTCCTGTAAGTTGTACTTAGCTATTTCTCCTGGAACATCCAAGCAAGTATTATTTATTATAAATAGCGTAGAGATAGCAAAACTGCTCATCAGGTTGTGTCTATGTATTAATGGTTGGTTGATTAACAAAGATTTAGCACGTTGAGCATTCCATTATCACGCTGACTTCCTTTGACAGTGGTTCATTCCTGCTGGCATAAAGTATTAGAATAAGCGAGTTCTGCACATAACTCTTCTGTGTCCAAAATAAATGCATTACACAGTAATGCATTTTATTTATTGTTAAATTGTGTTGGAGTTGGCATGGCAAAAATGACCATAAAGAGGTTTGTGACAATTTTCATATTTGATTAAATGGAACACCTTTCTTTGCAGCTAAAGGGAGGACAAATGTGGAGCTGCGTGAAAAATTCATTTTGGCAGATGGTGCCAGTCAGAGCATGGCAGCTTTCCGACCAAGGGGCCGTAGATCACGACCCTCTTCGAGAGGTGCTTCTCCCAACAGATCTACTTCTCTGTCAAGTCAAGCTGGCCAGGCAGCTGCCCCGCAGGCAGTTGCTACAAGTACACCAAAGGTAAGGAGAAGCGTACAAAACTGCACTGGTTAACAAATGCGGCATAGATTGAATTTTTGTTTTTTTCCTTCCTCCAGTAATATTGGTGCTTTCCCTAGCTCATAGGGAAGAAGTATCTCCATTTTATTTCATAGTCTGGGGAGGATCTGAGAAGTCTTTCCAATGTATTTCCTCTACTCTTTGTTTGCAGTATGGGAATAGAAGTCGTCTACATTTAAGGTGCCACATGAGCTAACTGGGAGTTTAGGAATTGCTCTGAAAGAGCAAAGAACCTCTCCATTTTGTTTAAAAAATAAGCTCTGTCATCTCTTTGGTTGAGAACATTTGTCATTAACACCTTCTGTTTGGTTTTTATGCCTACTGTGAGATTTGATCTCCCTGTGAAAGCCTGGGTATCCTTCTCCATGACATTGTTTTCCATCTACTGTCTTTCATATTTTGATTTACCATTGTTTCATACAGACACCCCATCATTTAACACGCAACTATGGTAAACCATGGTTGACAAACAGCAAAACATCAACTCCTTCTAAGCCATCAGAATCCTCAGACTATCAAGGGTCATCTGCAGAGGTACAGTAAGGACAGAGATTCTAGTCTAATGTCCTTCCTTCACTAAACTGTCCCTTCACTAACAGCCACTAGAGTTTCAGTGCTTCAGAGCTGCAACATCCTGTGCATATTAATGCATTGTCTTTATTTTAGACCTTTGTCAAAATATTTCTTCCCTTTTTTTCCCCCCAAATCTTTTTTTTAAAGTACTTAAAAAAAAGGAAAGGGCATTTTAATATAATTTGCAGATTTCCTTCCTAAAATTGTTTACTTTGGGTTCATAAAGTACTATAATATTCATGAACTGCAGGAACAAGATTAATAAATCATGATCTCTAGTGCAAAACCTCTAATCAAGAAATACCCAATCACTTTGAAGAAGGTGGCAAAAAAGACTGCCTTTGATATATAAATCCTTCCAACAACTGAAAGTTTTTTTTAGGGGGGGGTAGTGACCAATCATAGCTCTAATAAGATTGCTATTTGATGACTTAACAGGAAACCAGCATGACTTATGTGAAATTGCTAGTATAGCAATTAGGATTGTGCTGGCAATTAGGCTATGTGACCAAAATTTGAAGGGTCTTGGAGCCAAAGCGTCTCCTCTAATGTCATTACAGTGAGAGAAAAGATTGCAGCTGTATCATTGTGCCATTTGTAAGAGTTACTCTTGCCCTGGGTTAGGTGGAGGGCTCAGTGAGGGGAAAGCTTTTGCTACCACCACTCTGTTGTATCTGCTTTTCACAAATCTGCACTTTGATACCTGTGGCTATTCCTGTGACGCCTTCTGGTGTGAAGTTTATGTAACCTCAGCATGGCTTTGCTCAAGGATTTGCAATGAACTTCTTAGTCCCTCCATCTGTGTGTGTTACTTGTGCACTGCAGGTGTGTCTGTGTTTACAGCACTGCAAGCACACGGGGCTGTTGCTTAGAATGATTTCCAGCACAGAGTTTAGTCAGTTGTCAGTTTCTAATATATTCATGTACTTTCTTTCATCTCTTAGCTGGTAACTGCATTGAAAGATTAATTGATGGTACTTTAAAGGGTTTATAGACATGGAAAGGTGTTGTTTTCATTGGATTACAATGACAGGAAAGCAGTTGGCCTGATTTCAAATGGGGGCACTGTATTTCTTATCTGCTCTTACAACTGCCAGTAGTTTGTCAGTTTCTTTTATGTAAACCACAGTGGTTTAAGATTATTAATGGAATGGTCAGGGTGGGGTAAGTTGCAGTGGATTTCTGAGGCATTCTGCAGCATTTTCTGCCCAAGAGAGCAGTTATTTATTTTATAAGTTTATATTTTTTATGCATTTGGGCTTAGGACAAAACTAAAGAATAGGCTTGTTTTCGTTTTTGCACCAGTGCACCCAATGCCTTGCCCAGCTTGCAGCAGCTCCAGTGGAGGTAATAGAGTGTTCCCTTTCTCCTTATTCTCCTAAGTAGTGTCTTTATAACAGAGAGTTACCACAGGTGGGGCTAGCTGAACGTCAAGCATTGTACTTAGCTTTAACGAAAGTTTAACATTGTGACCACTGTTGAAGCCAGCAGATTGTCTGTTCCATAGCATCTCAGTGTTCTTTTGTTCAGTTGTGCCAGACATGGTCTGAGCTGGCAGCTGCCAGGCAAGCTCCTGCCAGGCCTCTGCTTGGTTCTTAGCTCAAGACAGCTCCCAACAGACTCCTCTGGATCTTGGTTTTCAGTACCTAATTCTACCTACCCTTCTATGGGGATCAAAGGCACAGAACACACTTCACGGTTTGTTCTTATTTTTTGGATATTTACTTAGTATTTTTTGTTAATTACTGTGAATACTGTAGTTTTCCTCTAATTTGCAGAGACCTTATTTAGTGTGTTATATTCATGTTGAGATATGAGGATTTAATTCTTGTGGTTTTGAAAGAATTTTTTTTATTTGGGACAGATTGTAAATCAAGACTTGTTTTATTTCAGAAATAAGGAAGCAGGCAGGGTAAGACTGAAGTAGAGAAATTGCAGACAATATAAGACAGATAATGACAACTGAAACTTTTTTAATTAGTCCTATGCCCTTTTTTCTGGTTGTGTTTTTTTTTGGGGGGGGGTTGATTTTTTTTTTTTGGTTGTTTTGGGGTTTTTTCTTAGCAAAAGGGTTTTGAAATTTTGTAGCCTTGTTTCAAATTTAAAAATAATTTGAAGGCAAAACAAATGGATTCATCACTTATAACCACAGTCAGAATGGTGGAAAGTCAAGCTATGCAGACATAAAACCTCAAGATGTACCATCAACTAATCTTACATGCTTGACTAATTATAAGAACGTAGCTTTTTTCTTTCTTTATATGCATTGCAATACAAACAAAATTTTAAACAGACTGTTAAAATAATTTTTTTTCGGTCTTTTACATTTGGGCTACTTCAAATACAAACTGCTGAAGGAACATTCAAATCTGCGCATCGTGAAAAATGTCCATAGTGGCTCAAACCAGTATTTCAGATTCACAGTGAATGTTATGATGATCATATTCTAAGCTATGTAGTACCTACTACCAGACCTTATCTTCAGCTGAAAAAAACCATTTGTTTATTGTGTTTTGCTTTGCATAGGGAACACCAATTCAAGGAAGTAAACTTAGACTGCCAGGATATCTATCAGGGAAGGGTTTCCACTCTGGAGAAGACAGTGGCATCCTGTCAACAGCAGCTACCAGAGTCAGAGCGCAGTTTGCAGGTGAGTGTCTTGATTCTAGAGCTTGATCTACCACTTGCTTGGTTTTCCACCTGAATGCTTAGGGTCACATTAGGGTTCGATGGAGATGTCACAAGAGTGGGAAGGAGTGAAAGTCCTACTATCTGCCCGTTGCTGAGGGTGCACATAATCAGGATAATGGTCCTCAGTTCACATGGTTGCACAGCAGCTGTGTTCAGCTCTGGATGTGCAAATTCATAACTGCAATCTTCTTGACGATGGTATCTCCAATGTATCTGAGAACTGTGGAAGAAGCATTTGCTTAAAAAGAAAGGGTCCAGTGCTTCAGTGTTCAAGTTATGATCAACTGTGATGGAGCAAAGGGTTCACTTAATCATAACTGGTCCATTTCTTTTGAAAGAACTACAGGGCACAGTTGTAGATGACCATATTAATGGAATATCCCATAGAGATTTTTAAAGCAGTATACAAAAATAGAAAGCAGTGAAGCTGTGCTCCTCCAGGATCCTCAGAGCAGCTCTGTATAAGGAAGAAGGGTGGATGATTAGAACAGAAGATAATTCCACTGGCTTTTCCTCACATCTTAGGCTCTGCAAAGCATACTCAGCAGTTCTGGAAAATCCTGATCAAAGAGTACATGTCTTTTAAATTACAGGTGATTTCAAAAAATGAGCCACCTAGTATTTCAGTTTCAATATAGTGTTCTTCACACATGGAAGGAACCAGATTTTAAAAAACCACATTAATGGTTTTGTGTTTAAAATTCTTTGTTGTGGTTTTTTCTTCATGGCACGTTGTCTGGGCAGGCTTTTACTTTAGCAGGCTTGCTGAGGGCTCATTTACTCATCCCTTTGTTTGGGAGAATGTATACTCTGCCTTTGTTTAGTTGCAGCTTTCAACAGTATCAGTTTGATTTTTTTAAAAAAGAGGGGTATGCATTTAAAAATTGGGATGTTAATTTGCATTTCCAAGGTGCACATACTGAGAAATCACAATAGAATGAATTTTTCACATACTGATTTTTTTTGGTTTTTTTTTTTTTTTCCAATTCATAGCTGAGATATTGGCGGGGAAAGAAGCGCTCTGACTGTTGAGTGAAGGTGCAATGCATGTCTAGTACATCACAAAAAGCTGCCAGGATAATATATTTTTAATGAGATATGCTAGTGACAAATCTACTATGTATCAGTGTTTGATCTTGAATTTTCTTCTGTTTAGTGTGAGGTACAGTATTGTTAACTTGCCTGGCAGAGGTCTAAAGTTTAGTTTGTGCAATAAGGAATTTTTGGGGTTGCTAAAGGCCTGGGAAAGACCTGCACACCTTTTCCAACCTTACCTTTAATATTGATGGTTAACTGGTCTCTTTCCAGAAACCAGAAGAACTCCAAGCAGACCTGGTAGCCGAGCAGGAAGCAAGGCTGGCAGCAGGTCAAGTAGCCGCCGAGGCAGTGACGCATCTGACTTTGACATTTCAGAAATCCAGTCTGTGTGCTCAGATATGTCAGAGACTGTTCCTGCTACAAGCAGACCGACACCCCGAGCAGGTACTCGGCCAGGATCAGCCAAGCCTTCTAAAATTCCAACCCCCCAGAGAAGGCCACTAGCCAGCAAATCAGACAAGTCCTTGAAGAGATAATATGATTGGCTCCACAAAAGTCTTTTCCTTTTGCATTAAATATTTAAGTTCATAAGATGTAAAATATTATGTAGAAATTATTGTGAAATATCACAAGAGGTGGATTTTTAATTCTGCAGATGGCCTTATTTGTGTATTTGTCTTCTTATTTTATGTGTATAATTTTTGTCAGATTTGTTTTTGGTTTTGCCATATCCTGTGAGAAGGGGGAAGAGTTCTAATGTAAACTAACAGTTGTACACAGTAACATGTAGAAAGTACACTAAAAATAATTGCCGAATGTACAGTGTACTGAATGTACAGTAAGTCTCTGCAACCTCAGTAAAATAGGCCTATCACTATGTCATTAGTTAACAGTAAAGGATACCTCATGATTTTTCTTTAAAAAAGAAAAAGAGAATACTAAAAGCCAAAAGACACAATTACACGTTTTGAGCTAACTAAGCAAACACTAAAGGATGTACATCAAAACTACTAAGTAATACAAACCCACATTCACAGTACCCTTATTTATACAGCATTTCTCAGAGATCTCACAGAGTTAATTAAGCACTCGCCAATAATATGATACTCCAATACCTTGCAGCATTTCTGTGCCATTGCTTTCAGTGAGGCCAGACACATTCTGGATATCTGAACTACTATTCTGTAAGAATATCAGTATAAAGTGCATTCATGTAAATGTGAGGTTTTCTTTTGCTTGAGTGGATGGTAGCACTGTATCATTGAACTCATTTTGTATCAAAGCAATTTTGCTTGCAGGAAGCTCTGAAATAAACATGTCCCTTAACTTTATTTCTATTGTATTTCTTATTTCACAGGCAGGTAATTTTCTGTGTTATGTTTTAAGGCATACATATACCATTTCAGATAACCAATAACTACCATAGGAACACAAGCTTTAATGTTATTTCCCATTAACAGCAATCAGATTTTAGTTAGCTACTGTGTTTGTTTAATAAAACACTAAATTGCTCATATTGGATCATATGAAATCATATGTGGTTTTTGTGTATCAACAATTTTTTTTTCTCCACGTTAAACTTATATCATTTATATACCATGTCTGAAAGGCATAAAGAGTAATTCACTTGCTCTAATAGTCAGTGAAACATTTTAGCCATTTAAGGATTCTTTGACAGGACTAATAGTTCAATTTAATTGGAAAAAAGATGAAGTTTCAAATGGGAGTGCTGTAGCATGGCTGGAGAGATGCTGTGGTAAGTAGTGACAGAATCCCTAGAAATTTCAAATGCCCTCTGATAATATGAGAAAACTCAGGTAGAATTCAGCCAACATGCAGACCAAATAGTGTAAACCTGACTGTTCATATATCAGACAAAGATGTACATTCAGCAGAGGAATTTTAGGGGAGGACTGGTTTATGGTTGGTCCTTTAACATGCTGACAATGAAACAGAAGCTCAGTTGATCACATGCAGGTACTGGTGATAGCTGCATTTGCTGCTAACGCTTACTGGCAGTATTTATTACTCAGATGATATTTTCTGAGTTGTCACAAGAGCTTACTGCAGACTCACAAGTTGACTCACACAGTTTATAGGAAACAGATAAACAAAATAATACTTGGAAGATAATTGAATCAATCAAAATCCACTTGTGTCAGGGTTTCCTCCAACACAGAGTTGTACAAGGGTTTGTGGAAAATTATCACTAACCACAACACCCCTGAATAGTTGTCTACATTTAGAAGTGGTCACTGAAGGATCTCTACTTGTAAGCAGGAGAAAGGAAAAGGATAGGGTTTAGGCACTTGCATGCAGAGCGGCTGTAGGAACAGCTGGTGCCCGCTGTGACATTCTTGGTGCATTTTGTAACTGTAACACTGACGGTGGAGGGCACAGGGATGACAAATCTAACTCCTTTGCCAAGAGTATGTACATAGTTCAGTTCCTTGTATCACAAATGGATGGAGCAGCTCACTCCACACACTGCCACACTTCAGGTAGTTTGGCACCTACCTGAAGCACCTTGTATATTGTGTTCTGAACTTAAATATATTTATAATGCTTCGTTAATTATGCAACTTCATGGACTTTTTTTTTGTACTGCTACATTGTAACGTTACAAAAATATTAGAGCTGTGATCAGCCTCTGAGAAATCCAGTGCCAGCTAAAAGAGCCCAAGGATGAGGTAAATTACTGTGGCTTGTTGGTGATTGCAAAACGGGAGGATGGAACTGGAAAAATGGGGAAGTTTATTTATTGTATGGAAAGAATCATTCAGTATTGGAAATCCAATTAATAGAAAATTAAATAGGATTAGGAATTCTGTTGAAACCCTAAATCTGTCTCCAGATGTTATACCTTACTTAATTAACTTCTTCCAAAAATTTTTTAACTACTTTTGTTTGATAGTAATAACTCCCAAAACTAAGAGACTTCCCAAAATTCTGTTCCCTGTGTTACAAAGATTATACTGACAAAAGTCTGAAAATAAACATTGGATGCTCTGTACGTCTGTGACCCAAGGATGAATTAGCAGAATTTCATAGAAAAGGCATATTGTGCACTTACCAATAAGTGATAGGTAGCTCAGTTTTAGTGAACTATTTTTGTAAAGAAAGAAGTGGTATTCAGTTTCCATCCTGTATGTAAAAAGCCTTTCTTTTTTGGTACCAGCATAAATGGGAGAGGGGGGGTCAGTCCCACAACCACATCCCCACCTTATTCAGTGGCATAAGTTTCCACATAACCTCATCATTAGAGATGCATTTTCTCCTTTTTATTACCTTCCTTTTAACAACAGGAGCTGATCATAACCAACCTGCCAGATGACCATAAGTACAAGACAACTTAGTGTGGCATAGACTCTTGCACCTGTATACTCTGTGATTCTCCTGCACAGTGAAGGAGCAGAGGTGATACAGAGAGAAGCAGGGTTGGAAAGCCTATGGCTATGAGAACCATTTGTTAAGTGAATAATGCATATTTAGCACTTACAAAAGCTGGCTCAGTTCTAGGCTCCTGTACTTTTTCAGTCATTTTCAGCTTTCTGCCTTTCTGTTTCGCTGCCTTCAAACTGGGAAAGTGTCCACAGAATCTTCTGAAATCTGGAAATGATTCATTGTTAGAAGAGCTAGTGATGCCTCCTGGCCTAGGCATCCTCAGCTTTGTTTAAGGTTTATTATTAGCCTCTTACTTATGGACTAATGTAATAGATGACAGTAATTCAGGCTTTGCCTCCAGCACATCTCTTTGCAAAAGCATACGGAAGAGGTTATGTGCAATCCTAATTTAAAAATCAAAGCATTTCTTAAAAATAAACTTGGATGCAAGCAGCTATGCCATACCATAGTCAGCAGCAGAATTTAAACTTGTAGCTGCTGATGTCTGCTGTAGGACCAACAGGACTATCAGCACCAAGAGAGGGGCTGTGGCATTAGCTATGTTTGTCAGAGTATGCAGCAAGAAGACACATTGCTGAGCACTTGCTATTAACATTCTGTAAATAACCATAGGGATGGAAAATCAGCATTGCCTCATTTGCTGCATCTCAGTATAGCTGCCTTAACTGCTTCCAGGTGTTTCCAGTTCTTAGGTTGTGTGGTATCACCGGAGCTCATCCTAGATGAGAGATATTTATTTAGCTAGATGGTTGCTGACTGTGGGCCATAGAAGGGAGTGGTGATGTTTGGTGGTTTATATCTATCTGTAAGGTGAGTGGAACTTTATAGAACAAAGAAAATGTGTTTCCCTAATAGTTCTCTCTGCTGAATTTGAATAACCTGTTTGAAGACACGGAGGTGGGAGAGATGGTTGGCTTGGTTGTTTGCCTTTTTTTTCAATAGTGTTGGTGGGTTAAATGCAGGTAGGTTACTCATCTCTGTATAAAAAATAATTTCTATTTCTTAAAAAGAGGAACATTGCAGAGGAAAAGGGAGCTTTTCAGAAATAGTGGATGAGGCAGCGGCTTAAATTCTACATAACTTGCACGAAAATGGTGCTGGTGGCTGATAGTATTGAGGTATTTTTAAGTCCTTCTGTTAGGACTTGTTCAGAGTTTGGCTGTTGGAAACTAAATAGTATTTTACCTGAAGATAAAGGAGGCTTGGGTGTTATTTTTTCATAGTTAAGTAGTTCTTCTGAACTAAAGTTGTTCAAATAGTCTGAATTGCAGCTTGGGGTGCTCCAACTGTGTTTTTGTATTGGAAGGTTGAAGGAAAGCATGATGAAGGTGAATTGTCTAACTTCGCTGGAATCCTGGCTGAGTGAGAGTGTTAATAGATGTGTTCTTAGAACTTGGATGATCGAATATGAGTAAGAACCCAAACCCATAAATCAGGCCCTGTCAGCATCTCCAAGAATTTTTGTTCCTCTGGGAGGAGGAGACTGAGTGGTGATAGCTCTACTCTGACAGGGAAAGCTGATGTGGAGTTTTTGTGGGGGTCATGATGATCTTTACAACATTTTGAAAAATGTCCAACACCATTAATTTTTTTTCCTCTTTTTGGGGCTTGATCAAGGCTCCTTCAAGTCATAGAACCATAGAATAATTTAAGTTGGAAAAGACCTCTAGGATCTTTCTCTTCTTTACTCAGAATAATGGGGACCTAGTGATCTGTGAAGAGTTTTTGGTGTCTGGGCTATTTTTAAAGGCTAGGAGTTCATATGATAAAGAAATACCTCTTTATTTAAAAGCCAATGATCAAAGTATAGGACAGGACACAAGTCAGTTCAAACTGAGGATAAGAAAAACAGGCTTGTACATACCAAAAATATTGAGAAACTCCACATTTGCTGATCAGAAGAGGAGGTGTGACTTTCAGCAACACTGATTTGAGGCCTTATAGACCAAAACAGTGAAAGAAGGTAAAGGGAGTAGGCAGGCTTCACCAAAGGCTGAAGTAGCTAAGCTGCTATCTGGAGTCCTCTTGTCTCATGTGAGCATGAGAGGACTAAAAAGTGTCTAATATATAATGGATGCATTTTATTAAAAGGTATTCGTAAGCTCATGGAAACTGCTGATGAGTTTAGACTTGGAAAAATGATAGAAGCAGTCATAAATGAGATATTAGTAGAAACCTGAATAAATATACTGTGGAAGAGTTGGCTTAGCTTTTGGAGAGAAGTCATGCCTTGGAAGCTGCCTGGAAGTCCTTGCAAAAATCAGTTAGTGTGGACAAGGGTTGAGATTGACCACATGGCTTTGCACAAAAACCCCAACAAGTTCTCAAAGAAGTAAGCACTTAGGGGATCAGAAGAAAGGTCTTACTGAGGGTAAATAGCATGTTGAAAGTTAGGGAAGACAGCACAGGAGAAGGTGGCCCGTTTTAACAGAGCAAAGAATTCTGTGGTAGAGCCCTTGACAGGTTTTAATGCAAAGCTGCAAATGCTGGCTCAGAAGTTCCTGAAGTGCACAACGTTGGAAGGGTGCTCTGGAAAAAAGCATCACTGTGTTTCTGTGATTCATCGTGCCTCTTGGGACGTGTGCATTGCTTTCCACTGATGCTGGGGATCCCACAGTGACTAGCTCAGCCCTAGTCAACTAACTTTTAAATGGCTAATTTAAGTAGAATGACTCCCACCCCAAATTAATGAGTTTATTTCTAGCTAAGTGTAACATGGAATGGGATTTTCATGAGTGGTTTGGAAGTTCTGCTGCTAGCTTTTATGACTTACGCCCTCTTTTGTTGCATTAAATGTATTTTAGGATGTGCAAAGCATGGGCCATCATATAATTTAGCACCATTTCTAGTCACATTCAGGAAATGCAAACCATGTAAGATGGGTGGAGAATCCAGACGTTATTGCTGCCATACTTCCAGAGATTTTGAGCGTTCCTGGGTTCCTTTGACAGCAAACACAGGTACAAGCAGTGTGTTTCTCTCTGTTGCTCCCAGTCACATCCATCTCTGTAAGGCAGCTGTAAATCCTGTTTCCTTTGAGTTCTCAAATCGTCCATCCTCCTGCTATCAAGTGGCACCACGGGAAATGAATGCATCTGTCATAGGACACTGGCAGACCATGCACATCCTCAAGACCTAAACCATTAAAAAAACCTGAAGTCCCTGAAAATACCACCGTGTTGACACTCCTCTTTTCAAGTGTCCTATGGATCAGAGGAAGATAAGAGAGAGGGCTTTTTCCAAAAGACATGAGCTATTTATTACTTTGGTGTGGTTGCTCTGATTATTTTTTTGTTGTTGGGGGGTTGTTTTTTGGTTGTTTTATTTTTTCCTATTTGCATTCTAAATAAGCACCATTGAGTGTGACCATGCATTAATAGCTCTTTCTGGAATGAAGAAAAATAAAAATAGTTAGGTAAGTATTTCTTTGAATAGCTATCCAATTCAGTCAGCAATTAATCCAGAGCACAGTTTGATATATTTGAACTCAAGGGTAAAACATAGATACTAATTTTAAAGCAAATGTAATGTCTTCTGTAAAAATACCATGAGATGTAGTAAACAAACAACAAATAACTTAGGCAAACCTAAGGAAGGCAAGGCACTAGCAGCGAAGGCTGTTTCCATGCATTGTTATTGCAGAGTATATTTGCAAATACTTGATATGGTTGTTCTGAACTGTACACCATCTCTGCAGCATTTCCTATTAAAGTGAGCAAACTGAATTTTTCAGCCTATGTGTGTGGCTCTGTGACAAAAGGTGAAGTGATGCTTCCTGCGGCCAGATGGTGAGGAGAGAGTGCAACCCCCAGCTCCTGAACTTGGGCTGAACCTCCTGGTTATGGTCCCTGTGCAGGCACAGCTGCCTCTGCACCCGAGAGACCTGGCGGTGGCTGTCGAGAGGTGATGCCTCTCTAGTTCTGCTGATGCTTGGGAAGAGCGTGAGCCTGACCACAGCATTTTCAGACACTGGGAAACCTTCTTTAAGTCCATTGATATGGCCACCTCACCAACACAGACTTCTGCATAGGATTTCTTTTTTTATGCACATACTGTGTTTACCTGCAAGATGAACTAATGAAGAAATGATCTTTAATAATCTTTATCTCCACACAATTCAGGGCATTTATTTCTCTCTTTTTTTTTGATTTTCCTGCCCCTCTACGCCCTCTGGCTTATCAGGACTTATTAAATCTTTTTAGATTTTTGAGGAGGGTTTTATTCTTAATGATGCAAAAGAATTTTAATATAGCTCTCACTAACAGAAAAACTCTTCTTAATTACCAGTGGAAACTTCAGCCCCTGAATGAGCACTTAATATTTGATAGCTTTAAAGATTTTCATGTGAGAAAGCTCCTTTTCTCCTCTGAGCTCCCACTCTGTTTCCAGTAACACGCGCATGGCTCTCCAAAAATGTTGCAGTGATCTCATCCAATAAATAACCCTGGTCAGTACCAGCCCAAATTCTCAGTTAGGCTGTGGGTTGCTAGAGGGGCATTAGGCTGCCACAACCAACCTCTTCCCCCAATGCAGGAGAGATGCCTTGAGCTGGGGGAAACTTATCTCCTGGTGGCAGAGAGTAACAAAATGTATCTGTGGTCTATCTACGGGCAGGGCTGGCATGGATGTCAGGCAGCTGCTTGGTGGCCTGGTTTCATGAGAACGAGGCTTCTGCTACAGCTGTGATAAAGAGGGTTTATTTCCCCCTGCTAGCCCATGCTTTTGTGAAACACTGTTAGAAGTAGACAATTGGTCAGGAATTTTCTGAATAGGAAAATTTAAATTGAGAAGGGGTTTTACCAGCTGGAGTTGAGTTTTTCAATCAAAATGGCAGAGCTTAAGGAAGCTCTTCCCTGTCTTAGACATATGGCCTGCTAGGTCCAGGAATGTCTTTCCATGGAGTCTTTATATATTATTAGTCAGTGTCTGGCCCTGAATGTGGGGTTATTGAACTCTAGGGTATAAGATGTGGTCTCCAGTACTACATAAATTAAAGCAAATATTTTCATCTGATTACTCAAATGATGTTGAGGGAGTTCGAACCCAGGCACAGTGATCTCATTCAACTCTTAAAAAAATAAAAACGCTGAAAAAATATTTAATTGTGCAATGATTGTTTAAAGTGTGGAAAACATTCAGAAGCACCTGGTGGATGGGCAATATTTTAGACGGCTACATTAACATCAAGTGATGATTTGGAGAGTTCAGTTTTGCAGGTTGTTGGTTTTTGGTTTTTTTTTTCCAATTAAGTGCCTCAGCTTATCAAACTGAGATCATTTGGATGCATACATGGGTTGGAAGGTACAACTGGAGATAAAATCAGTTGGATTAAAATCCGTGAGGAGAAGGCATTGAGTTGTTGTGATATTAACTTGCAAGGAAACATTTTTGTCATAAATTGTGCTGTGCAAACTCACATCTGTAGTCTCAGACTGGAGCACCAGCTGTGTCTATTGCTGGCAAGATCTAGCTAATAATGCATGTCAGAAAAGATTATAGTATAATTTAATCATGCCTCTTGGAATAGCAGAAATAAGGCTGAAATCCATGTGCCTGTAGACAAAAGGTTTTGACCCAATTCCAATCCTATCCAGTGATGCTCTATCAGACTGATAAAATGTCATTGCAAATAAAAGGCAAATTAAAGCATAGTTCCTAATTAAAGTCTGAAATAAGTGTGCAATTTAAGTAGGAATAGCCAAGAGACATGACAATTAAAGTGTGAGCAACAGGTACTGCAGAACAAAGCTGTTTTCCTGGCTCCGAGCATTGCGGGGGGGTTGGGGGGTTAGTTTAGGACTGACTTGATCAAGCCTGGAGAAAGATGGCTAAAAATCAAGTTCCACTCTTTTTTTTTTTT
>VXAY01007238.1:174501-225322 GCA_013399855.1 Oxyruncus cristatus | reverse complement strand
TTTTTTTTTTTTAAGTCAGTGTTTAGTTGTGTTTTCTGTCAAGGTTACTCTTCAGTTAGTATTTCAGGAGGGGAGACTGGTCAAAAAAACCCAAGGAGTCTCAGATTTAATGTATATTGCAAGAGCTATTCTTTGGCAGGGCTCTGTTCTGGCGGTATAGCAGGAGATGAACACTGCTTCTTCAAGCTGGTACAACATTGGGAGAGTCTTTACTTGGAGGGATGTTGCAAAATCGTGTAAAGAAGCAAGACAGAGTATCAGACTGGATGATATTGGGGCATTTCTTAGGCTGGTATTTTTTGACACAGTTCTGTAAGAAGCCAATATAAAGCACTTGTGTTGGTGATCATTCTGCAGTTAAAAAAAAAAGTCAAGTTACTGGAAATATGAAAAATACCATATGGGATAGTTTCCTGGCTCGTCTTGGTTTGCCTCAGAAATGCTTTGGTGATGCTATGCTTCCAATAAACATTAGTATAACAAAACATGTTCTGTTTCCAGCACTTCTGATGGTGACTCTCCTCTCAAATCTCTAACTCTTTGTTGTCTGGTTTGGTGAAGTGGTTAGGGCAGTCTGCCAGCACTTTTCCTCTGTCACTAAAGCTGTATTGACAGTGATGACTAGCCAAGCTGGCAGAATAGTGGTGGCATTTCTTGCTCACAGGGGTTTGGGGTTTTTTTCTTGGATTTCATGGTTCTGGGTGGAAAAATTGTGTGAGACTATTTGGGACTTCTGTTGAATATACGGTGATTGAAACTAAGAAGTAAAGAGCAATGTGAGAATGCAAAAGTCAGTATATATGAGTACTTTGAAAAATCCCAGGTAAGCGCAAGTCTAACATTATTAGTTTGCCTTAGGGTGTATTTTCCTGTTCATACATATCTCTTCCTAGCATATAATTCACCTGGAGAATGGAATTCAAAATGTACTGAAACATTTCTTTTTTCTTGTCTTTTTTTCTTCTTTTTTTTTTTTTTTTCCTGAGTCCAACAGGTGGATATCTTATGTTAGAGAGATCATGTTATCTGAGTTGTGCTCTAAAGAGATGTTTAAAATTAAAAAGCAGATGAGATTGGAGAACAGAAAAACACCTCTTGGTGAAGTTAGAACTACTCTGAACAATGTGGTCCAAAGAGCAAATGCTCAAATACATCTTGTTTCTACAGCTAGGATGTACCAAAGCCATCCGGAGGGCAGAAGTGTTCAGCCCCCTTAGGGAAGGTCCTAAATACAAACATGTGGTTACTGTGTCACTGCTGGTCCCTCGTACTGGTAACTGTAACCTCTGTAGAGTGATGCTCTGCTCTTACCATTTTACATCTAAAGAGTGGAAACAAGGGAAGCAGGAATATAGCCACCTTTTCAGGTAGGAAACAGAGAAGCAGATTAAGCAATTTGGCTGGGAATATTTAGGAAATATGCTGGCAAATCAGGATACTTGTTTGGCACACAATAGTTTTCATCAAGTCCTCAAACTGAGAAGAATATCCCTCTCTTTCAAGCATATCATTATTTAATTATGTCTGTTCAGGAAACTTAATTTAATCCTCCTTGTCAGAAAATACATCCTGGCTTCTCTGGAAATTTAAATTATGATTAATTTCAAAAACAGCTAAATATCAGTGTTTACTCATAGGGTATTATCTGCTGGAGAAGGCATTGGATGTTTTAGTTACAAATGTACAAGTGAAAAGTTACACTACACTGTGCCCATCAAGTGTTTCTGTTACAGAACACCGGCTCAAGGGAAACAAACACGAATATGAATTTATCTTTCAGTTTTGGGCTCTGGAATGTTTCTGTTTTAACAGTGTTCTAATAAAACCAAAACATTGAATCTTTCCCAGCAAAGTTATAAATAGAAAGTAGGCACCCTACTTCTTCTACAGAAAAATCAACTGCAAAAGGAGATTTTTCACAAAATGAAAAAAAAAAATTAAATGATGATTTAAATGACTCGTATTTGAGTTGCTGCACTTCTATATTAAGCAGCTGCTATTTCTCCTTCATTTTCCTGTGTAATTGATTTATCCTCGTGACTGAGAAAGGCATGGTGCAGCACAAACAAGACAAATGGCCTTTCTGCACAGTGGCCCCTCTGTGCCTCTGATGGGTGAGCTGATGGTGATCATCAAGTCTAGGTGGCCTCAGCAGCTTTGGGACTGTGCAAACCATGCAACCAGAATCGATTAGGGGGATGGGTCAAAATGTACTTCTGCTTCTGTTACAGAATTAGAGAACAATTTTGCATGAAAAAGTCCTCTAAGATAATTGACTCAAACCATTAACTCAGCATTTCCAAATCCACCACTAAACCACATCCTGAAATGCCACATCTACATGTCTTTTAAATACCTCCACTTCCCTGGACAGCCTGTCCAATGTTTGAAAAACCTGTCTGTGAATAATTTTTTCCTACTATGGAATCTAAACCTCTCCTGGTTCAATCCACATCATGTTTATTTGGGTCTGGAACTTGCTCTGTAGATGATATAAAGCTAGGAGAAGTGGCTGATAATCCAGAGGATTCTGCTGACGTTCAGAAGGGTCTTGACAAGCTGGAGAAACAGTGGGCAGGAACCACATGATGTTCACCAAAGGGAAGTACAAAGCCCTGCACCTAGGAAGAAATAACCCCAAGCACCAGGATATTCTGGGGCCTGACCAGCTGGGAAGCAGCTTTGCAGGAAGAAATCTGGGGCTCCTGGTTGATACAAGGTTGATTGTGAGCCAGCAGTGTGTCCTTGTGGCAAAGGTGGCCAACAGTCTCTTGGCTTGCATTAGCAAAAGCATTGTCAGCAGGTTGAGGGAGGGGATCCTTCTGCTCCCCTCAGCCCTGGTGACGGCACATCTCGGGGGCCGTGTCCACTTCTGGGCTTCCCAGTACAAGACATGGAGATACTAGAGGGAGCCCAACAAATTACCACAGGGATGAAGGGACTGAAGCATTTTTTGTAAAAAGAGAGATGTTTATCTGATTGGGGCAGAGTGGAGGCAGGCTCTTCTGAGTGGTATCCTGTGCTAGTTTGACTACAGGAAGAATACCTGGAGACTTTTTGCTATGAAGATGTTGAGTGCTGGAAAAGGTTGCCTAGACAAGCTGTAGAGTTGCCATCCTTGGGAGATATTAAAAACCTGATTGGACATAGTCCTGAGTGGTATGTTGTAGCTAGCCATCCTCTGAGTCGGGGGGCTGGGCTAAATGATCCCCAGATGTCACTTCCAGCCTCAGCAATTCACTGATTCTGTGACTTATAACCTCATCTTCAGAACATACAAAATCTCATTCTTAATGATGTTTGATATTTATAGTACTACTGAATTAAGGAGCATCAGCCATGGCTATGGTTCCCAGGGAGCTGCTAATACAGGTAGACAAGACTTAGGACCATGAAAGAGAAGGGCAAAGAAACATAGGGATTTTCTTAAGGCAAGCTGCAAGACATATCTTCCTCATTCCTTGCACAGGGCTCTATTCACAAGTACTTTCCTCCCCATCCCCCTGCCCAAAACCACTCTGGATTTTGTTTCGAAGTCTTCATGGATAAAGAATGACATATGAATGCATAGATCTCACTTATTATAAATATACTAATATAGATTATACTTCTGAACCAAGTTTGCCCTCTATTCAGCACTTGGGGTAAACAGAGGTACATTCATTCTGTGAGAACCTCCTCAAAGATCTATTCACAGCCACTCATGGGAAGTGCTACATCGTTGGGCATGTGTGAGAGAAAAAGCACTTTAATTGAATACATGAGTGTCTAACTGACTGCCAGATTGTGACTGGCCTTTTTGCAAGCCCAAAGTTGCACGTATTCTGCTGGGAGCAAGAAACTGCTGTAGGAATACCCCATTCTCTTACTTTGTGAGCTGCCCAGTAGATCATGCACTGCAGAATGAAGACAAATCCCTGCCTGTTCCGTCAAGGTGGCCATGGGAACTGAAAATGGTACTGACTCCTTGCAATCGGTCATTCATTTGGCTGAAGCACCACTTAAATGTGGCTACTATCTGTGTACAAAGCTGTGAGCTGTAGTACTCAAATGGAGTTGAATGCTTTTAGATTTGTGCAGGAAAGAAAAGTTCCTGGAGTGCTGGGAGTTAAGGCTAGTGTGGTCCCCAAAACTACTGCAAAGGTGAAGCGACAGTTTCATGCCATGTTCTTTTGACTGTCTCTACAGGTATCAGCAAACCCTTTGTCTCTGTTCAAATTTTGTTTGAACTGGACACGTCTTCTCAAGAGCTTTAATCTAATTTGGCTTTAGCTTCCCTCCAGTGCTGTGGGATGTTATTCTGCTCTATAATACATGCACACAATTCTTGCTCCATAGATGTGGAAGAAGTCATAGGTCATGTTATTTTTAAATGTCGACTCCAGTTTCTGTCTGTACCTTTGCTTGCTTCTTGTATATGCTTCATTTTCTGCCTTTCCATTATTAAAAGCTAATCTACTTATGTTTTCCTAGAAAAATACCCTGATGGATGCTAATAATACAAAGCATCCATAAAGAAGGTGAAACAGGGTAGGGCAAAGGCAGCAGGGATGCACTTAATGCTGTTGATTAAAAATATGCAAATCTGCTTCAGGAGATTTGATAAATGTTGATTTTGTTTGTAGAGAGCAAAAGATAAAAAGCAGTTCCCCTCCTCTTTTTCTGCAAAATGAAAGGAACTGATGTAATTGTTCTAAATTCAGTACAATGAAGTGCTATAGGAACAGTGCCAGCAGTGTATTTCCTGCCAGTGTCTGCTTCTCCAATCAGTTTAATTATGAGCAATTGTTTGGGTTGTGCTGTGAAGAAATATTAGAGAATGGAAAAAAGAACATACTTCAGGTCGTTATTTTGCAACTGATTCATGGTTTGGCAGAAACCATTAACTAGATTTTATGCTTTACAGTGCTGTAATAGTATCAGCATGGATCAACCTTGCCATATAAGCACATACAGCACAAATCCACCATTTATTTTGACAAGGTTCTAGTTGAAGCACTTGAAAAATGCTGAAATAACATCAGCTATTGGCTAGAATTTTTGGTTAATCGAGTGCCTGCTCTTATCCAAGGGATCTAAACAGGCTATGAAAAACTGACTATTGTTAATGTCTTCTATGTTTATCTGTCATGTTGAATTTTTATAATAATTTTTCTTGTGCTTGACACACATCTCATGTCTTGCTGCTACGTGCAGAGGCATTTTGTAATCCTAGATCAGTTCTTTTGGAGGGGAAGACTGGGGGTAGATGGTTCTTCCCCCAGCTTGCAGGATTACTCTCCTTTTGACTGTTTTTCTTGGAATGCTGAAGACTTAATTAAGCTAACAGGATTGCTCTGGAAGTGAATCCTGATTAAAGTGTACTTCGGCTTGTGTGGAATGGTTCCAATGCAGACTAGAGAGGGTGATTACTGGGGCAGTGCCTCTGTGCTGAATAGTCCTCGTGCAGAGATCTTGCAAGACGAAACCCAAAATGCCTATTAGAGCTGCTCTGTAGCCTAGTCAGCTGCCAGAACAGGAGCCAGCTGGGCATGGCACTCAGCTATGGAGGGGATGAGGTTTTCACATCACTGATGCTGATGTAGCCACCCTTGGTGTCATCCCTCTGCAAGCAGAGAATTCTAGATTTCAGACATTGTCAGACAGTATTTGTCAGCAAACTAGAAAGAAATCTCTTGAAGTACAGAAAATAAAGAATTCTTAACACTTGTGGCAACTGTTAGTTTCAGGGATTCATTCCTAGATCTGATATGACATGCTGCACTACAGCATGTTCCCTCCAGGAATGTCATATAAACTAGCTGATCTGGATCCTGTTCTAACAGAAAACAAAAGATGCACTTGTTCTCGTGTTTGCTAATGGAAAAAGTTCATTCCCTCCCCCCCCCCATCTAATATGAGTTGTGTACACTTCTTTGTTTTCTGAAAGCAGAACAAATCTTGGATAATTAACACATCTCTCCTTGCACTGAGTAATATGGGATTAAAGCAAATAAATTGGGTAAATGCTGCAGGTGGCATTTTGCATCTCTGCCAGGTTCTGCAGCCTTAAAATTAAGCCAGTTCCTTAGATGTAGCTTAAGCCTGCAAAGTTCAAGGGGTACAAGAGTCCAGCTGTTTGTAAAAACATGGAGATCCAGCTGCAAATCATCCACAACTTGAGATGCTCCAATTCTGCTGCTAAAATGTGAGCAATGATAATTTCTAGCAATGAAGTTCTGAATTTCAACAGAGTCCAGAAATAACAGTTAGAGAAACTAAAGTCTTGTGTTTGGATCATATGTTTAGTTCTTTTGTATATATCTGCTTAGCCTAAAGATCATTTAAAATGGAAGAGATCATGTTTTGCCTGGCAGGGTGCTGCACCTCGGTTACCTAAGCGTGGCTGGTAAAACCATTTTCCATTAGGAAGCAGTGTTTCCTGTGAATACAAATCCTTCCTTGTAGAGATGTCGCAGAAAGAACGATAATCTTAGTTGCTGCAGGAAACAGAGACTGGGCAAATGAAATTGATGTTTAGAAAAGTAGGATCAAAAGCGTAATTAGAGATAAGGAGATAAACCCACGTGATGCATTGTAAATATTTCCAGCAAAGAGCAGAGATTAAAATCACTCTATTCTAGGTCAATTTAATAGAATAAAACCATAAAAAATTATTTTATTCTAGCCACTGACATATCAAATAAATAAGGGCAGAGGTGGGTCTCATAAAGAAATTTCCATTACCACTGATGTTTTTAAGAACTGTATTTCATCTAAAAATAAAATTAGTTATGTTGCCAGATTTATAACTTGTATTTTTCCAGTTATATTCTTAGAGATACCCAGAAAAAGTGTTGTTGGTATGAGAGCTGGTTTGGCTTTCCTTCATTTGCAACCTGCTATCTAGCTAAATATGTGGAAAATGTGAAGATGGAGAGTTTTATGGGATCACTAACACTGTATTTCTGATTAGTACTTTCCTTCCCAAGTGTAGATTTAATTACTTTTTCTTTACTTTTTTACTTTTATCTACTTTTTAAGTCTATGACTTCTCTCTGTATCGACTTGCCTATGGTTGCTGTGGGAAAAAAAGATCCAGCATTACAAAAATCAACTGCTATAGCTTTCAGGTGCTAAGTGCATCCTCTAACTAGTACTCAGCCCAAAATGGTTGTGGTTATCTTCTGTTATTATATTGTTGCTATTCAAATATGCTAAAGGGAGTCCTGTCCTGCTGGGTGTGCTGTAGTTGTCCCGTGCAGTTTCCAACAGCCTTCCTGTCAAAAGCATCTTCTAAGCACAATTTCACCAACCGTGCAGAAAGGCCTGAGAATTCTGCATTCCTGACAGATTTGTCACTTTTCTCTTGGCTTTAAAGGACTGAAATAAAACTACCAAGACTGAGGGATGCTGCAGTCATCCCAATTGACTGTGAAGAGTCACCACAAGTTGTTGAAGGAACTGCTATATCCCTTCTTCTGGAATCAGATCATGGTGTGATTGGACTGAGGATCTGAAAAAAGTCTACTCTTGGAGTTAAGAAGAAAAATAGAGCTTAAGGAAAATAAAAATTTAAATTGCTGGTCATTAATTAAGGCCACTACGAAGTCTAAAAAAGCAGTACCTGTTTAACCCTGCTCTGTGTCCAGCAAATGATTTAGTGCTATGCTATTTCTGTAGTAATTCTGCTGCTGTTTCTAATGCTATTTTGTGGGGAGTGATATTCTTGCACAGGTGTTACAGGTATTGATTAGATTAGATACTAATTACTGGTAAAAACAACGCAGAATATTAGGAATGAGGAGGGATGCTCATAGGACTTTGGTGATCTCTATGCCATACCTACTTTGCACCAAAGAATTCTTTGCTCTAGGAATTTAAAAGTGAATTTAACATGCAACTCAGTCGTCAAGCAAAAACAAACAAACAAACAAAAAAAACACAAAACAAAAAAAACCAAAACACCTGGAAAGCTGGGGGAAAAAAAAAAAAAAAGAAAGAACACTAGCCTGATTGAAGAAGAAAATAACCTGTCTAAATCATTCTTCAGAAAGACAGCATTTTAGCCTGAGTAGCAGGGTGAGTTGTGGAACAGAGTAACTACTTTCAATGACCATGATGGGCAGAGAGTGGTTGAAAAACCAAAGGGGAAAGTGGACAGTGAAGCTGATGTCTGAAACCCTCTCATGAGGCTGAAGGTCAGGAGCTGTAAAGAAGCCCAGTCCAGTAAAGGAGGTTAGGTTGACAGAAGCATCCATAGATGGTAAAGAAAGGAAGCAATTAGGCCAGCTGCTCCCATGGTATTTTGGTGACTTTTCCAAAAACAACGAAGAATTTGGATGACAGATTAAGTGCAGCGCTGCTCTGTGCAAAACCACTGAATGCTCCCGGGAAGCAGGGCTTATGCTGCCCTATCATCTAGGATTTGGGTAAAAATGTGAAATTACAGGCTGTGGAATGGCTTGACAGTTCATCCTAAGGTGTTGCTGGCATCCTTATTTAGACAGCTCTTTCTTCAGGGATGGTGTCAATTTTTTGCTATTGATACACTTACTATCTTTGAAGCAGCTTATCAGCACAGATACCAGCAGCAGCTATCAGTATCTCTTGTCCCAGAAGTGGATCATCTATCTGCATGTTTTGCCTGCACAAGGTAACAACCACTCAGCGGAGGCTGTGGGCCAGTGGTTCCCAAGCACTGATGCCCACTCCCAGGGAGCATGGCTGAAAGCCTGCTGGGATGTGCCCCAAACCTTCTCCTGAGGGTCTGATTGGTGCACAGACAGCACCAATCCTCCTGTCCACACCTCAGCTGCTTCCTGCAGAGACAGGGTTGTTCTAGTAATGCACTTTTAGCACTGGGGGACATACTGGCCTCTGGGCACTGTCAGAGGGCATAAGGACACCCTGAACGTGCTGCTGGAGGAGTCTGCTCCAGCTCTGTGCTGGCTGTGCTGAGCCCTTCCCTCTCCACAAGCCAATTTGATCTCTATGCAACATGTTCATTTTTTCTCTTCCTTCTACCTAGACGTATGCTATCTAGGATTTTCATTCTCTTGAGCAGCCCCTCATTTCCTTGGATGAAATTTATTCTCAGAGAAGACTCGATGCTAAATGCTGACCACAGAAAATTTAATCTCCAGCCTGTTCCACACAGATGCCTTTCTCTCTATAGAGCAAGTACCCCAAATTAAATTTGCAGGAAAAAGTTTTCTTTTTTTTTTCTTTCCTTACTCAGCTTTGTTTTCTTTTGTTAATTTTGTTGCTCAAGGGATTCTGTAGGTTTAGCTAAGAATTTAAAACCTTACTCTTTTTGTCAACCTCTGACAAAGGGACTGGGTGACTGCAAGTCTCCTGGGTCACGTGCAAGACCTGGGTGGGTTCCCTACTGCAGTTGCTCTCTGCAGTTTCCAAGTTTGGAAGATCTTTGCATTTTTTGTGTGAACTTCACATAATGTAACCGAGCCAGTTTCTAAAGTTAGATTGTGAGGGTACGTAACAACTTAAAACCAGGAATCTAACCTGCTCCTGGTACAAACCAATTGGTAAAGAATGTTGATGTTAATGGTGTGACTAATGCAGGTATCGTGCTTCTCCCTCCCACAAGCATCTTTCCTCAGTGTCCACTAACCCACCTGTTTGCTAATTCTAAACACTGACTCAGGCTCCTCATGAGTCTGAATAGAAATGTGACCAAGACCAAACAGACCATAAATGGGCACAAGACCAGAAAGAAAATGGCAGAGATAATGAAGGAATCAAGAAGAAAAGAGACACATGATGAATGAGAAAACAGAGCAGCTTAATGGCTTTGGTACAAAGCCAAAAAAGGTTTGACTGACAGGTGGAATAAGTTCAAGAGACCTGCCTTTTTGACAAGGACGAATGAAGATGCTTTAGGATGTGAAATGTAGGTAATTTTCCAAGTGTTGCAAAATTAGAAGCAGGTAATATCTTGTGTAGTCTACATGTTGTGAGGAAGAGCAGGTTGGTTACCTGGGTATTGTTGAGCAGATTTTGCACACTCTTACATCACCAGAAAGAAGGAAAATTTGGAGATGGGTCAGGAGAAGAAGACAAACCAAGAAAGGGAAAAACTTTAAAAGCTTTTATTATAGAGCTGGGCTGGTTGAGATAAACATGCAGTCCTGGGGGGATGATGATGCCAGATTGTATGAGTCAGATTCTTCCCTGAGAAAAAGTTGGTAGGCAATTATAAACCAACTTAAAAAGTGCAATTAAGTGCTAAATTTCACGCCAAATAGGGGGGAAAAAACCCCAAACCAACAAACCAGTAGTGGAGGAAGTTTTGCTCTCTGTACTCTAGAAAGGTAACTAAAGACTTTTTCTAGCTCCTGCCACAGAGTCCACTAGATACTTAAAACAATTAGTTAAACAAATTTTATTTGATTATAGCACGTTTAATTATAACAAATAATTAAACAATAGTCCTAAATCATGTATTATATTGCTTTCTTTTCTGTGACGGTTATGGTGATGGTTGTTTCATACTCAACTTCCTCCTTACAAAGTTAGGAAACTATTACCATTTAAAAACAGTGTATCTGTCCCAGCATATGCTTTTGTGTGTATAAGTAGTTTTATTTGTACTTCTTCCTCCTTAGGCTTTCGATTGGTATAAATTTTAACAATGTACCAAGAAGCAATTTAGTGCTCAAGAAGTAATTCTAGTTCTAAAAAAACTACTGTAACAGAAATACTCCCGTGGAAATAGTTGTGCTAGAGCATTGTGCACCTTGCTATGAGTCAGCGCAAATCCACTATCAAGTGAATTTGTATAAACTAGTATCTGTATAAACTACTAAGAGGTAGCACCTCAAGCCTACCCTGGCATCTGACCTTGTGTTCTACACTGAGCCATCAGATTTCTGCCTTGGGAGTCTGTAATGCTCCCCAGCTGTCTTGGTAACATCCAAAGTAGTATTTTCCCTGCTGAAAGCCTGAAGGGGAAAAAAGCAGTAGTTAAAAACTACAAATCCAGCAATGAGATGTAATGTCACGGGTACTGTATAATGAGATGTCCAAAGCGACTATTTCAGTATTTAACATATTGGTAAAGTTTCAGATGTGATTCTGTGGACACTGCACTTCCAAGAAAGATCTGGACCAGCTGGACAGAGTCCAGAAGCAAAGAAAAAGAATGATAGAGGTTTAAAAAAAAATCATGTCCTATGAGTTGAAGGCATTGGTGATGTTTAGTCTAGAGAAAAGAAGACTGAGGGGAGATGTGATAACAGTGTTTGTTAAAATATTTTAAAGAATATTCCAAGGAGGAAGGAATATATAACGTTCCAGTGGGGAAAGTGAAAGAAGAATGTTCTTAACTAGCAGTAAGGGAGACTTCGGTTAAATTTGAAGGGAAAATAAACTATTCTAATAGTAAAGATATCCAAGCACTGGAGGTTCTTGAAAGGAGAAGTGGGAGGTGGTAGGAACCCATGATTAGGATTCTGTAAAATAAATATCTATACATACATACTATTCATGTAAATACCCAAAGTTTCACTGAAAGGGTTTAGTTCAGTGATAAGCTGCATAGTCTTTTACGGACATTTGATGATGACCATTCTTCCACCATTACATGAATAGACCTAATGAGAAAAAGGCAGAAGATGTTGTTCATCCCTTGTAGGTGGTTTCAGCCATTCAGGGAGTGACACCTGGATTTTGGTAATGCAGAAGAGGGGCTCTAAGGTTTTAGAAAAAGAGGAATATGAAAGCAGGCATTGTCTGCAAGTAGGTGTCAGCTCTGTAGGCGCTGCTGGTCAGATGCTGCTGTTCAAGATAGAAATGACCTTGCCTTGAAGCTTTCAGGGTGGCTTCTGCAGCCTAGCTGTTTTGGGCTTTTTTTCTGTTCTCCAAGTGCTTCTGTGTGCTCATGCCAAGGCACCCAGCTCCCATGAACTTGAGAACCCTCTCCTGCTTATGTATATTTGCCTACTGCCTTTCACCTTTCACTGACATCCCTTGGACAGCAAAGACCCCTTGGATCATCTCCACTCCTTTCCAGGATCCAGTTCCTCTAAACAGCATTTCATGCCATGGATGTTTCTCTCAAAGCTACACACTTTCAGCATTTAATGTAGTTTTGCTGCTTAAAGTCTGTTTACAGTTCTAGATAGTCCTGATGCCCTGTTGTTCCCAGAATATCTGTTTGTAAACTGTCACTTTCTGCCTTCTCTAAGAGTTTCCTGCCATCCTGCACGGGATGGCAGCCAGAGTTTGGTGGAACTGCTTATCTGCCTCATTAAATAACCAGAAGAAACTGGCTTTAACTTTCCTTTAAAAAGCACAGTCATACCAACAGGAGAAGATGAGGGTATAAATAATCCTTTTGGCAGGGTTAATACAAAAATACCTCACTGTTGCTCAGCACTTGTTTTTCATCCATTTTCTTGGTTACGCTGCCTCACTGCCTCTGGCACCCACTACACTGTTTCTATTTCGGGCAGCTCCCTGAGTGATGGCTCTCAGGGATCATAAGGTTGTGGGTCTTTCTTTTAAAACTGTATTTGTTCCTGGCATGCCTGTGTCATGGTAGGAAAATGGAGATCCCATTCATCATTTGCACTTTGAAATCACACACATCTCTCAAAGCAGGTCTAAGCAGCTAAGACCATGTCTATAGGTGCATCCCCAGCTCTCCTCCTTGCCTGTGAGTGCCTTCTAGCTGTCAGAGACGCTGAGTTACCCACTGAGCCTGTGTGTGCTCCCCAGAGTTTTGTTCTCCAGGCATCGGGGATCAGTGCAAACTTAAGGAATGAAGCTTTCCCTCTTTTCCTCTCCCCCTCCCCCAGTCCCCGGATCTGGAAGCCGCCGTGGCCATCTGGCTGCATGCCTCATGGCTTTTAGACCTAACAAGGGGCCGAGACAAAAGAGCCATTCTGCAGTTTAGACTCCGAGCCTGTACAAAAGCTGTGAGATAGGCATCTCCCTCTCCCTCCCCCCTGGCGACCCAGGCCATCATTTAGCACACGAGCCCCTGCAGAGCTGGCATTGTGTCCTGTTGCTCTACTCCTGGCATCCTTCAGGACCTCTGGCTTCTTGGTTTCTTGCACATACCCAGATTGTTGGTCACAGCTGAGGTGCCTCTCTCCCAGCCATCGTTTGCTCCCTTGCTTGGCAAGCTAGTTTTCTATTCCCAGCTGCAGCTTCGCCACTGTTGTGTATAACTCAGGAAACAGAGCCCAGGACAGTAAAGTGCTGCTGTACCAGGGCAGGAGCCCTGGCTGCCTCCTTGCTATCCTTGTGTGGGAAATAAATGAGACGGTTTTATTACAAGCAGGGATTTCCATGGTTACCCCATGTTAAGATACCTGGAAGTCATCTTGTTTGGAAAGTTGGGGAACCAGTTTATGGTCAGGGGTTGGGGTTTTGTTACAGTCACTTATAGTTACAGGTCTGTTACATTTACTGTGTGAAGGCGGAGGGAAAGCGTGTAAGGCAGCGAGGTCAGTCTGGGCTCACTGCCAAGGGACCATGCGGTCGGGGCAGGGAAACAACCTGATAGGTCGGAGAAGACAACCTGGGCGAGGGAAGGTGAGACCTGGCCCTGAGCGACCCAATGGAATTCAAGAAGGGGGCTATATCACCTTTTTAGGAAGAAAAGGAGCAGGGCTTGGCACGGGAGGAATGAGGGAGTGGTTATGTAAATCAAGAAACCTTAAGAGGACTCGTCCCTCCCATTCCAGGTGTGCTCAGATTTAGTCACGAGGCCGGTGCACCCAGCGCGCTGAAATTAAAGTTCTTTGTTTCACTCTATTTGGCCGTCTTCAAAAGTTTAATTAGAGATATTTCTCACACTTGGCCCTGCTGGACTCCCCTTGCTTGACAGAAAAAGTGTATTTTTCTGAACAGAACCATGCTACACTATCCAACATCCATCAAATGCAAGAAGTGTCTTATTTCTGCCTTATTTACTGCCTGTTTCTGGGCTCTTCACAAGCTATTTATTAAGATATAGTTGTACCTAGTATATTTTTTTTCCAGTGGGTTTAACATCTCACTGCAGGAAAAGATTATAAACCACCCTTGTGCTACCTTTGATAATAATTCTCCTTCTGTTTTCTATAACCCCTTTTAAAGGGATAGTTATGACTGAGAGGCTCTTAGCAGATATTTTGTGTTTGTCCCTGGAAAATCCTAGGAAGTAATACAGGTAAGTCTGCGATGTCAGGACTATCATATATAAAAGCTAATGTGTTTAGACTTTGCTTTATGTGTTCTGGGCTGATCAGAACTCTGTGCTTATAGGTGAACTTTAAATCACAGTCAATTTGCTATATTCCAGGTTAGAGCTGTTGCTCCAAGTGAGCCGCCTGCTGCCCCGGCAAAAATACTGAACTAAAAAGGAGAAATATAAGAAGAAAGCATTGAGTCAGTGGTAGAGATGGGGGTAAGGAGCTGGTAGAAGAATAAAAGCCATTATCTCTCATATTTTTGCATAAGGTGAAGGTGATCTAGCATTTTCAGGCAGGGGAGATACTGGGGGACCAGGACAGGTAACAGCGAAGACAAGGGATACCTCAGTACGCAGTGCCAGGCTTCCAGCTGTGAAGAAACTGTGTTGACTCTCATCACAGTGGTACAAAATGTTGTGCATTTTGACAAGGCTGAGAAGAAACTCCTGACCCTTTCATGGCTCTTAGTGCTATAAAAGGGCCAGAGTAAGCAGGCAGAAACAAGCCAGTGGAAGCTAAGGGGAACCACACAGCCAAAGCAGTACGGAACACACTGTGAGCAGGACAGGGTGACGCTCCCAGGGCTGGTGGGAAGCCAGCAAATCTGGAAAGGAAAGATCAGCTCCAGTGTTTGCATGGGTGTCTCTCTGACAACCTTGGCAGGACAGTTCAGTCCCAGGGAGCTGGGTCAGTGAGATGTTTTTTAGCAGCTGTGAACCTGGTTATTGTGTGCACTGGGCCACTCCTTCTCTTTGCTATTGTTTCACTTTTCCGGCTTTGTTTAACTTCTCCATCTGATCAGGCTCCATAGCAATAAATACCATTGTAAACAACCACTTAAGACAGCTCCATATGCTTTAGAAATAATATTGATGTTTTCCAGTTGAGAAGAACTGCACTGGATGAAACCCGTCCTGGTTGTCCTCCTGTTCTTCAGCAAGCCCTGGTGACCTTACAAATGTGGCACGATCTGGGACAGTTATTCAGTCAACCTCTGCATGCTGTAGAGCAGAGCACTTTTTTTTTTTGCAAGGTTTCCACTCTGGTGCTGGCACTTGCTCTATGAGCACTGTGTGCACTATACTTATATTTACTACTGCATGTGCCAGTGAAAATAATTTGCCAGAGCCAGGTACAGGCATGAAGTATAATTTAGATGTACGTACAGGTACTTTGTGCATTGTAACTACTCAAGATGTATTATATATACTGACATCCTACTTGGGTAAGTATTTCTGTTGGATAGTTCATCCAGCTCCAAGAGAAGCTGGTAATTTGTTTCTGTTGAAATATGCTACTTTAGGAGTTTTTTTAATTTAGGAATAACACTCCATAAAATTCTGTGTGTGTATGTCCTGTCAGCACATTCCCCTTTCCTGGTTGAAATCCAGCCTCTCACTAAGTGACCTCCTGTGTCTTTTGTATTTTCACTGAGCTATCAAGAATTTTACCTTGTCTAAAACATCTGCTCCAAATATTCTGTTGCTGGGTCTATGACAGTGCTGCAGGAGTGCCCTGGTAGCTTGCTGCATCCATCAACTGCAGTCCTTGTTCTTTGCTGTTCAGCAGTTCTGTTGCATCATAGTTTTCTTCACTTTCACTGTAGATACTTGACTGCAGACAGTATCATCAGCTGCCAAACTCTTAGTGAGAAACACAGCAAAACCTTTTCCATTTCTGAGAATTGCTACTTTTGCATAGGCTACTTTGTTCTGGATTTCCAGGGATATAATTGGGAATAATTTAATTTTGTTTTTCCTTAAATCCATTTTATGGTGTAGGAGGGGTGCTCCAGTGCACTTACTATGTTATCTAAGAACTTACTGATACATACCTTCATCTAGCTGATAGCTCTTTGCTTCATTTACGATTTAAAGCACTGGATTTTGCCTGTATTTGCCAGGAAAAATCCCCTGCATGGTTCAAATTTCTGTCCATAATGTGTGCATTGTTCTCAGTGTTGTGCTCCTCGATATTTCAGCCTGAGCTCCTGAACTGACTGCTTAAGAACAATGCCAGAAGCACAGCAGTTGTCACCCTTGGGATGTGGGCATCTGTTCCCTTCTCCTACCAGGGTGAACTCCAGTGCTGGAGCCGCTCTGTGGCACAGGTACAGAGCAGCACAGGTATCACCAGCTCAGTATAAAGTGTGAGCAGATGCCGGAGGAACAATGCAGCTGCCTCTGTACCCTTCCTGACTCCAAACCATGCTGCGGTGACTCTTTGTTCTGCCTTCTGCCTTGTTGTCATTACAAAAGTCATAAGAAGAGCTCATTTCCAGGAGGATAGCCCAACCATTTCACGAAGAGAGTGAGTTTTTTTACAAGCCATAAAACACGTGCAGTCTTTAACTAATGACCTTTTACAGCTCTTGGGATTTAGACTGAAGACTTTTAGGCAAGCTCTATTTTATTCTAGGAGTTTTTCTGTAGGCAGTCTGTCACTACATGGAAGGTTCTTATCAGTAACTTTTCATGAAAAATCAATGTCAAGTTGATATATTTGACATTCAGATTATACATTATACAAAATCCATTAGCAGATTCTTTAAAATATTTTTTTTTAATTTGGCTTCCAGCTTAGGACAGTCTTAAAACTATTACATTAGTACTGCCAACTCCCCTTTATGTTAAGCTAAAACCTGAGATAAAGTGTGCTCAGACAAAGTGAATGATGCAAGATAATCAGCACGCCAATACAGCTGTGCTGGAGATTTGCAGTTGCATTTAATCCATTGGTAAATTTACACAAGCTTTCCAGAGAGCAGACTAACTGGCTTCGAGGTAGAGCAGTATTAGTCTCCTCCTCTAGATATGGATGTCATTAGCTCTGGGAAGAATGGGAGCACTACAGTTATTTATACAGGAAACATTGTTTGTTTTAAGGCACCATCTCTCATGTGAAAATAGTCTCAAATATTCTAAAAACTTACTTCTTACTAAAATAAACAAATATTTGGTCTTGTAAACCAAATGGAGTACTGAAGTCTTCCAAGGTTTTTATGAAGTCATTTGTTGGGACAACTCAGTGATGAGGACATTAAAAGAGGAATCTCTTTAGTAAATATTTTGCTGCCCTCCACTGGACCAGCAACACCATGTCTTTAGCTAACAGGGGTGTCCCTGGGACCCTTTTACTTCAGATGTAATTGAGGCCCTGTGTTCTACCTGAAGTGAACGTTACACAGGTGGGATTTTTGAAGTGAAAATTGGATGGGTTTGATTTTAAACCGAAAGATATTAAAGATCAATCTGCCTGGTATATCAGTGACCCATCTGCTACCTGGGAGGGTGTGGATCTGAAATTGATATAAGTTCAGACTACAGAGGGATTTACTCTTTCTACCATAACAGAAGAGCAATACAGAAATGGGGTTTTATTAATAGATCATTGGAAATAGGAAAGATTTCCTCCTGTCTGTACTCCTGTAATATGTTGATCTAGGAATGTGAGGAATCTGCAGGAATCTATGCCTATGGGTGGATTTTGTGCTTAGTTATTATATATAAATTCTGGTGTTTATACCAATAATGTCATGTTGACCTTGCTGTTAATTCATTAGCAACTTTGTACCTGTTGTAGTCCTTAGTAGAAGACTAATAACAGTATTGTATCTAGAAACATTTACTATTATAATGTTTTCTAGTTTGATTAATGTTTAAGATGATAGCCTGGAAGAACCACTTTATCAAAATAGGAGACTAAGGCAGTCACTGGGGCTGAAGGGCAAAAAATTTTTCTGAAAATGGAGAAAGGACAGCTGTGGAAGAGATGGGGATTTGCAAAAAAAAAAAGAAAGAAGTAGCAGACTTGCATGGACACGGGTCAGAACTGGGATTGTTAAGAAGCCTGGTATAGTCACTGTGTACCTCCGGCTGGGAATTTTCCTGTATGAGGGAGACTTCTGACTACCACACGCTTGATACATGATGTGACAGGGTATTTCCTTTGCAACTCATAATGTTTCCATCCTCCAATCTCCACCTTGCTCACAAGATCCACTCTGTTGACAAGCAGCAGATCAAGGAGGGCACCTTTCAGAGTTGGCTCCCTTAGGACCTGTGCCATGAAGTTGTCATCCAGGGTTTTTAGGAATCTTCCGGCCTGGGATGTACCAGCTGCGTGATGCTCCCAGTTAATTTCTGGCAAGCTGAGGTCCTCCATAAGGACAAGGGCAGTTGATTTTGAAGTTTCCCTTAGTTTCTCAAAGAGTAATTTGTCGGCATCATCGTCCTGGCTGGGACGTCTATAGCAGACTCCCCGGATGACATCCACTTTATTTGTTTGCCCCTTGATTCTTACCCGGCGGGTCTCCACTCTGCCATTGCCAGCTGTGAGCTCCGTACATTCTAACCCATCTGTTATATACAGTGCCACCCCTCGGCCTCTTCTGCTCTGTCTATCCCTCCCAAAGAACCTGGAACCATCCAACAGGGCACTACAGTCACAGGACTCATCCCACCAGGTTTTACTTATGCCAGTGATGTCAAATCTCTGGGACTGGGCCAAAGCTTTGAGCTCCTCTCATTTATTCCTCATGCTGTGTGCATTAGTGTAGGAATTAATGTAGGAACCACACTAGGTGTGGTACATTGTAGCTGACACCCCGAGGCAGATTGAGGGATCCCACTAGCACTCCATTCCTCAAGTTTTGGCACCATCCCATCGCTCATCACTGGCCATCCTGCTTTTGTCCCTTTCCCCCTTCCAAGCTGGTTTAAAGCTCTATCAACAAACTCCACTAGCTCCTGTGGTTAAGCTTTGCACCTTTATTCAGGATACCATTTAACATTAAGTTTAAAATAGTTTTCTTTCTCATGAAAATGAACAAAAAACTTCCAAAGATTACGCTATTTTATAAAGTAACCCACCAAATTTGTTTCTAAATCTATGAGTGGGTCTTTCAATGTGTTCTGAAATCTCCTTTAGTTCGTGTAACGTGTTGGATATCAGTAGAAAAACACGATTACTGAGCTCTGTGCATGGCTTCAAGATTTCAACAGCTGATCCAGTGCTGCCACAGTCTGTGATCTGCAAGACACCATGGACTCCAGAAGAGAGGCACTGCAGCTAAGTTTACAGAACTGAAGCCTACACATAAACTAAGCAAGTGAATGCAATTGTGTTTCATGCAGCAGGATAAGAAACAGATTTCCTGACAAAACACTCCCTTTTTATTTCTAATTACCTATGGAACAAGCAATTGTGAAGAGCAGATACTTTTTTTCCCAGGGCAAGAAGTCATTGTTAGAGCTGGGGAAGGAAATGTCTAATACCTTCCAATAGTCTGTTGGTTTGAAAGTTCATTTACTGTAGAATGTACTAGGTAGTCAAAAGAAGGAAAATAATCAAAATTACACTGAACTTTCTTAAAGGAGAAATCAAGTGATCAATTTAGGTGGAGATTCAGAAAATGTGAGGAGCTGGGACTATGTGTTCTCCAGTTAAAGCCATGCTTAACTTCCAGTTTTAGTAGGCAATGAGGAAGTAGGTCCATAATTTTGTCTTTGTTTGACTTCCTCTGGGGCAGCCAGCTGTCCCTTGGGAATCGCCAAAGCCAGAGTTATGCATGACCTTCACCTTCAAACCTTCTTGGAAAGAAGAGCAGTTTCTTCATTCCTTTGAGTTGCCAAACCTGACAATTTTAAAATACAAACCAGGAAATAACCACAACAATTACATTTTCTATTGGCAGCACTCACAAGGTCAGTGTTTCTTGATAAGTAAACAACTCCATCACCAAATTCGAACAGATGGGCAGAAAACTCTATAAAGTGCAAGTTTATATGGACTCAAATCAAACAAATGAAAGTAAGAAAAATACTTCCAAATTGTGGTGTTCAAACTTATTCAGAGATTCAGATTGTCTGGAGCAAGTTAGATAGGCACAGCTGAAGAATCCAGCTCATGAAATGTAGACCACTACAGAAATCCTACCATGCAGCATGGGAAAAACTCTATGTAAGTTATAAATCAAGCTCTCTATAGTTTTTTTTAGGAGACAAGACACCACTAAACAAACAAATAATTGTGTTAATTGCAATCAGTACACATAAAAGCACCTTGAGATCACCTGCTTGGAGTGTGCTGGAAGGCAACCCACCTCAAAGGATCAGGTAAGTGGGCAACCTGCTTTTGGTAGTCTCAGCCTGCTCTGCTGCACAGCTGTCAGAGCAGTGCTGAGTGCTCCACAGACCCACAGGGAGAATGGCCCTAGTGTCTTCTGCAGAAGTTTGTCCAAGATAAAAATGTAGATAGTGACCTTTTCTTCTTTGAAGTTTCCAGAGACATGGGTAATTAGTCTCAGGAAGCTTCATCCAGTCAAATCCTTTAAATACCCATCTTAAAATGTATTCCTCAACATCTCTTGATGTGGGTACCTCTGCAGCATTACAGGGCTATTAAAATAGCAATGTGAAAACAATAATGTGATTTATTGAATGAATCTTTTCTGCATTTGTCAGCAGGCAGATTCTAACAGCCCTTACATGTATTTTTCTTACAGTGTGGCTTACCCAAAAGGCTTCCCATTTGAGTATTCCATCACTGCAGCCTTTGAGGTTGTCAAAGGCAGCCTGTGGCTTGGGTGGGGTTTGTGGCAAGTCAGCAGTTCTGACAGCAAAGACCATGTTGACCAGGCAATCTCTGGGTCTCTTCTATACCACGTCAGATCAAAGACTCATGCCCAGGATGGTCAAGAATGCAAGGAAAGCTTTTGATGGTCTTGGCAGAAGATAGCACTGAGCAAGAAAGAAAATACTGCAAAATTATTGTTTAATTGTTAGATTGGGTCCATTCTAGCCCCAAAAGTGAGAAGAGCAAGACTTGCAGAAATTAATATATTTTGCCACTGAAACCATCAGCTGATGAGTCCTCTTTTGGTGCGTGGCTCAGCAAGTTGGGTCACTCTTTGCTTCCTCCAGGTACCTGATGGTGTGTGATGCTGACTGGTTCAGTTGTGGTACTCACTAATTGGTTATTTTTCTGAGAGTTTATTTACCTTTTTTAGTAGTGAACCTTTTCCCATCATCCCTGATGTGAACTGCTCTTTGTGTAATTTTTAAGGAATGTCTTATTTCCATTATAGTCAGTATCCTTCTATTTTTGTTCTGATGGGACTTTTTCACTGGGTTGTTTTGGATTTTGTTTTTGTTGTTGGCTTTTGTTTGGGTTGGTTTTTTGGGGTTTCTTTTTTGTTTTGTTTTTTGTTTTTTAGTTTGCCAAAAGCAGTCCATTTTACTGAGAATTTTAAACAATCTTCAGGCAGATTCCTTGCTGCCCTCCCTCCCTCCTCCTTTATTGATTTTATAGAAATAAGAAAAAAAAATCTTGATTTTTGGAGGTAAAATAATTGAGCTTTTAATTGTGGCAAACTTGTTTTTATTCTTTCTTATTATGTAGTTATCTCTCTTAGGAGGTCTTTACAACTACTCAGTGTTTTTCTCATAGAAGGAATTGGAGTATTTAACCAACTCCTCCCTCTAGTGGTGACCATACGGCTCAAAAAGCAGGGAAATTTTCATGCTTAGACCGCCAACAGGTCACATAATTCTGTGTAGTGGTGGCATCCTTTCTGAATGCAAATGCAGTGCTGTGGTTACTAAACGAGCCTGGAATTTGTGAAAATGTTTACTGGATTAATTTAAATATTTTTTGTGGATCCTAAATGGAAGAAATTAAGAGAGAGAAAAAAGAGAAGAAAATTTGATGGTATACTTTCAATATAAAGAGTGTTATTCCTGATTAAGTGAATATTTGACCTAAAACTTTCAATTGAAAAAGAAAATTAATTTATTGTTGAAATCAGCAGAGATGTAATTGCCTCCTATTCAGTATTTGATTAGAAGACGCTGCAGCTTCTCCACAGCACCTGAAATCTTTTTTACAGGGGGGACCTATTGGTCCTGGATAAAATGGAGGGATGAGTTTTACCAGCAGAGCAGTGTCTGAGGCTGGATGGAATCGGAAGCTTCACCGGACTGATGGACACAGTGGCTGCCATGCTTGCATGGTGACAAGCTGTGTCAGGAGCAGAACAGGGTTAAGGGTTTGGTTTGTGGGTTTGTTTTACTCATGGGTTTGTTTACTAATTAATGCCATAGCATGTGTAGTTAAAAGCAATTATTTTGTGTGTCTCTCAGGTAGTCTTACAGAAACACGAAATCACCTTAAGATAGATAGAATCTGCTTGGAAGACTGCTGGGAATTTCCCAATACAGCCAGGCTGTGCTCTATCCTGGCAGTGCAGGTTTCCTCTCATGATGGCTTTTGCTGGTGATTAATAATATTAGCTTTAATTAATTAATATTAGCTTTCCAGTTCCCCCTATTTCTCTGTGTTATCTAAGAACATGCAGCTTTTTTACGACTGCACATCTGAAATGAGTTCATAGACAGAAAGAGCAAGTTTTAGGCTTCCACTCACTAGGCATATGCAGCAAGATCATTTGGAAACTATGATGTTTTTTGTCAAAATGAAGAGGCTGATGTTTATAGTGAGTGCTGCCTGTGGAAAGGGCTCAGAAGGTGATTGGTAGTTGGGAATGGATTAGAGCTGCTGTGCCAGCAAGCCAGCCTGGTGCTGGGAAAGTCACCTCCTGAGGGGTGTGCAGGTGCCCAGCCAGCAGTAACTGCAGAGGTCCTGCTTGATTTTGCAGGAAATTGCAGGAACCCCAAAACATTTAGGTGATTGCGCTTGCAGCTCTGCTATGGGACTTTACAACCTTTCTAATGTACTCTGAGAAGAAGCAGCTTTGCAGTTCATCATACAGGAAAAACAAAACCAAAGGCAGGACCAAGTGCCATTCCCAAGAGCTGCATGCTGCAATCCCAGGTGGCTGCCGCCACTTGGCACAGACAGGGCTGTTTCTCTCCACTTCCCTTTGCCTCCTCCCTGCCTGCACAGGCGTTGTCTTCAAAGTCTTCTTCCCGTTTATAGGTGAAGAAAGGGCCTGCCAGCACTCCACTGCTTGTCACTTCCCAGCTTGCAGAGTCACTGCCAGCAAATTTGCCAGCAAATTTGCCTTTGGATAAAAATCAGAACTCAAAAAACAAATAATGCATTTTCATTGCCGGTGTGGAGAGAGTACTGAACTTTATGTTGCTGGAAACCTGTTGTTCCAGTGTGTCAGCAGCAGACTGCACAGACATGGAGCCCTGAGCCACCAGGTAACCTTTAAACACAACCTGAAGTCCCCTAGGAGCTTTTCATGTCCACATGGAAGTAAGTGCTGCTGATTCCCTTCTGTAGCCCATTTTTCTTTCAATACAACTACCAAGGGCAAAAAGGACAGCCTGACAGAGTTATAGTAGCCATATGCTTCTATTTTGATACTAAAACAAAGTACACCCTTCTCTTACCAAGCCAGCTTTGAAGCAAGTAGGGTGGGAAGCAGGGCAGCAAAGCCAGTGTGCACATGCTTTCCTCTGTCTGTGTTGGCCTTCAGTAATAGCACATTTTTGCTGCACCCTTTAAGAGCGGAAATCCAGTGGTCAGCACAATCTTTTTGATTGCCTGTACACTGTGATCCCATGACAAACTACAAATGGCTTCCTACACCTCTCCTCTCTGCCTGTGGAAAAGCACCTGGGCTCCGGAAACTTGGCCTTTTGTGGGACTTGTGGCTCCTCTCATCTGAGAGGGAGCAAGGCCCGTGGCCTGTTGAGGATAGCTGCTGTGAGATTTGGGATTTTAATCACTCATTAAGACATCAACATACACTTACGATTCTTTGTGGGGGGAAAAAAAAAATTCCCAAACTGATGCACTCTGGTGTCACACTGAGCAAGCTGTCATCCTAGCAGCCAGACCTAAAAGTACCTGGAGGAAGCTGAGAGGTTTTAATCACCACTGTCATGGCAGCCTCTGCTCTGGTACCTGATCTCATCTGTTCTGTGCTGTTACTTGCCGTACACGTGTGATGTGAAGATTTCTCAAGCTTAGCTGTCAGAGTTGGCAGATGCTGTAGGCTGCACTAGAAATGCAGGTTTCTCAGCCCTGAGTGTTATTCAGGATATAGGCTGCTGTGGGAATCACTATCAGGGTTGGTAATAGCAGCACTTTTTCCTTGTGTCTCCAGGACTGTACTGAACAACAGGGTAAAACTGCAGTATCTTCTGCCTCAGGGTGTAATAAGAAGGTGAAGGGAAAGTGCTGTGCCTCAGAGTGGTAATTTAACAATATTCAACAATAATAAATTCACTTAAGGTGACACAACACAATTATCTATTGTTAGCAGAGTTCTAAGTGATCCAATAGAGTATGGAATTGCCAGAATTGTGACACAATTGTACAGTTTTAGTGGACTTTTACTTTCATGGGTCTCTGATTACTTTTTCTTTTAATTTCCTTAATAGACAACACTATTCTTCTTCAGGCAGTAGTAGTTATTTAAGGTGAGAAAGGTCTGAGAAAGCTACATGTTGGATGGAATACTTTTGCATTTTATTCTGTGTGCTTTAGAAAGTCTGGCCGTGGCAATACCAAGCAAGCTAACATTAATTTTTAAAGAGAAAATTAGTACCTTGACAAGGAGCTATGTCACTTTTTCTTCGAGCTTTTTGTCTGAATTTTTGTATCTGTAAATGGTAAGTATAAAAGTATGGGGGAGGAAAATGAACTTTATTACCAATAAAGTTAGATGCTTCCTTTGCATATCTCCTTTAAAATCCACAGAACCTTAGGCAAAGAAACTTCATCTGTTTGAAGACATGGGAATTGCTTGAAGTTACATAATTGTTTGGAAAATCAGATGAAATCAGTAAAATAAAAGTGCTATTTGGTTGACAAGCTGATTAATACTGTAGTGTTTTCTGTATTATGAATGCATTTCTCTTTCAAAGGGGGACAGCTCTTTGCCTGTAAATTCTCTCAACAATACCTTTATGTGTCTCCTGCAGTCTCCTGCAGTGTATTATTAGAGTATAAATTTGAAATATACGTAACATAATGTCATTATCTTCAGTTTCAACAGAGCCATAAGATTGTTATCACTGAAAGCACTTGGTAGTATAAGTAACTTTTTTCCCCCTTGGTGGGTATTTGTAAGACTTGAAGGAGAGGACAACCTACAGTGAAAGCAGAAAAGGTTGATTTAATGGCTTGTCTCCTACATCAGGGTTTTGCAGTGCTCTTACTGTCGTCTTTCCATGTCCCATTGTCTAATTCCAACCAAATGTGACTCATCTCAGAGTAATCAAGGTCTCACAAGCTTTGTGAAATATGAAATTATAAAACCTAAAATACTGAAACCTAAATACCAAGAGGGGCTAGGTTTAGCACTTTGTTTCGACAGAGGCAAACAGAACTTCTTCCCAGCAGCGGCAGGTTGGTCAGGCAGCAAATGCCCACTATGGCCCATCAGAGGTCTGGACCAGCTGCAGCTTGTGCCGCTTTTCCGCACGTACCAAACTATGTAAATATTTATAAAAGATATGGAAGAAAAGGGCTGAATAGTCTATAGTGGGGATATGTAAGGAGCAGAGGTCACAAAACATAATAAAACACCCTTCATTTGTTTTGCAGAAAGTCTTCCTGCCACTGCAGGGATTGCCAATTACTCTTTCAAAACTGAGAAACAAATTCAAAAGTAGTAGTCCTATGGTAGGGAAAGCCTTGGTGTGCAAGTGGTGGTACCGGTGACTCAAAGATAGCTCTGTTCTCGCTGAGTAAATACTGAATTGGTATTGTTGCAGGACTTCTAGAGAATTCAAACTTTCTGGCGATGAGCTTTTCCTGATGACTTTCAGAAACTTGTTTCTGGTTACTCGTGTTTTTTGAATTGTCTTCTGCTTCTCTAACCCAGAAATAGAAAGATTGAAACTTTCTCTGTCTTTAGATGTAGAAGTACTTTTTATTTCTTTCCCAAAAGTGCTTCACTGTATTGCTGATTCACTCCAATCATGGCTGTATTGTGTGTGAATCTGAAAACTCCAGAGCAGCACATATAAAGCATTATAAGAAGGTAAAGCTACATGAATTGCATTGAAGTCTCTATAGCACTGCGCTATGTAACTGGTGTAGGTTCCTGGGGAAAGGTAACGCATCTCTGTGTAATATTGACAGCTGTTATTCAGTTGGATGGGTAGATCAAGAAGAAATTGAGTTTATTGGAGTTTGGGGATACCAGGCTATAAGGTCTAAAACTTTTATAGCAAACTGTAAAATGTTCACTACAAAGCAATAACATATATTAAAATTTGATGACATCCTTCTGGCAATACTCTTACATATTTTAATATGTAACATAGATAGAGTTAAATCCATACCCAAAGAATAACTCCTAATTAGAGTAAAGAATATCCAAGTTCACCCAGACATATTCTCTCTCCTTTTTCAACACCATGTTGTAAAGCCTCAAGCTCAGTCTGTGAGATGTATTTTTTTTAAAGGGGGGCTTAGGTACTTCGATACCCTGAGGTGGCACAGGGGAGAACACAACAAAGTTCTCAGGAGGTTGAATAACTAACTTTTACTTGCTAACTTTAGAGCATTAAGGTAGAATAAGGTACTTGGCAAATTTTAAATCAACATTCAATTAAAATAAGGCATTTTATGAAATGTTGACTTAGCAAACTCTAATCTGTCTAACTTAAAGTTACCCAGATTTCAAGAAGAGGAAGTTAGGAGAAGAAAGAGAGAGAGAGAGAAGGGACAGAGAATATAATAGTCACCACTTGGATCAGTGTGGTCTCAGCTGCTATAAAATCCAAGATGGTGGGCTGCAACCACATGTATCCTTGTGCTATTGCTTTTATCTGCTCTGGTATCCTAGGGCCCTTCCCATACCCCTGATGGGGCTCTTGGTGTGCTAGTGACTTGATAGCCATGGGGTTGGACTAGAGGGTCCAGGGATAGGGTGTGGAGCAGTGACCTGTCTTCTGGCAGAATTTGCCATGCCCTCCAACCCCACCCTTTAGTTGTTTTGAGCCAGTAATAATTTTCTTCAGTCTCTGGCGTGTCTGGTGTAGTCAGAATTAAAAGCCTTGAAGCATTTTTGGCTTTTTGACACCTGCAACACAGTCAAAAACCCCTGCAAAACCACTGTTGCTGTTAGCTCAGATCACTTTGCATTGTGCAAGTGTTGGATGTGAAAAGCATCTGTTTTGGACCCCATCTGTAGGTGATGTACAGGTCAGAGTCTGCACTAGCAGGTTTATTCTTTCTAGAAGTGCTGGGTTTGCCCATGCAGGCAGTATACTTGTACATGCACACGCACCTTATATATTTGTACGTGCATATATGTATTGCATATATGTACATGTATATAAACACATATTTGTATGCAAGTCTGTTTCTGTCAGGAAAATCCTAGATAGAAATATCTAGCTCAAATATGGAGCTCAAAATCCAGTGTACTGTCATCCAACCTATTTCTAATTGACAACACAAGGCAACTGTATAAAACAGTGGAAACAAAATATAAGAATTTCAGCACTGAGGGAATACAGAAATATCTGAAGTTCATTCACGTTAATTCTGAAATGGTGTTTTTAAAGTTAATTCTTAATTGAGTGACAGGTGAGTTGGCCGTATGGAAGTGGTTGATTGGTTCTGTGGGGAAAAGCAGAAGGAGGCAGCACTATATGACTCCACTTTCCAGTTGTGAACCTGAGTTGTTCAATCTATACAGTGCAACGCCGTGCCAAGTGGATTTACCAACTTGCATCTGTTCATGTTCAAGAGTTTCTGCCCCAGAATTGTGTGGTTCTCCATTGCAACAGGCTCTGATGCTCTTGGTGGCTTGGGAAGTTGAAGACCAGGGCCTGAGCACTTTCCTTTCTCTGAAGCTTTGCTCCTAGCAATGCAACATGCAGTACATGTGAACTGATCACTGTTTTCTACTCCTGTTACAGTCTCACATGTTCAGTATCTAATTACAATTTTAATTACTGCTGTTCATGATGCAGTTCATGTGACGTGTGATGATGTTTTCAATATGCCTGGTGGTTTACCATGCTAAGAAGTACCTACAGAAATGGGGATTAAAGCATGTTTTAACATTTTGTTTGTTCCATTTCCCCAACTATTAGCTATCCTCACTGCTAAGAAAAAGGTTAATAAAATATGCAGTAGTCCTTCCTTCACTTTTAAATTTTTTTTTTTTTTTTTTTTAAATGGCAGTGGTTGTGTTTACTAAAGCAGGTGTAGGAAGCTGGTCAGGACACTGCAGAATCTTGAATGGTCAGTGGCAGAAAGTCCCAATGGATGATGACAAAGCTTCGTTTTGGCATTCCCCCCTCTCCTTTACAAATCTGCATTTAATACATTTTACAGAGTTAGGAAATGCTCACTGTTCAAAACTTGCTGTTAGAAATTCCTAAAGTAAATAATTTCGTTGTTAATATTAGGTAATGTATTGCATGGTCCCTTGTTTACTGTTTTTGTGTCTTTGCTGAGTGCTCCCTTAAGGATAGTTTTTAGAATTAAATTCTGAATTCTTAATTTTGATTTACTTCATTGTATTTTATACGAATAAATACAATGCGGCCCCACCAAATTCTGTAAGCAGCTTAGCAACCAAAGACCAAAGCTGCCCTTGTTTATTAGCTGACTCCATATCTGTTGGTCACCCACATTTTTATCACTTCATGTAATTCTGGCACAAAGTTGGTTTCCTCCAAAGGGCAATGGGACTGGGAAAGGCTGAGGACAGGGAAGGGAGGGGATGGGTTTGAGAACAGGAATCTGGCTGTCACCAGTTGCTGAAGTTGGACTCTCCTAGGCATGCTGTGGCACTGTTCTATTTCATGCTGTTCTGGTCATCCAAGGCACAAAAACTGCTACAAGAGCTTTGCTGCTCCATTTGTCTTTTCTGGAGGGCAACAGAACTGCCCCATTTTCTATGCCTGAGCCTAGAGCTGTGCCAGTGGGAAGAGGATTTCTTACCTGTCAATAAAAGACATAAAGCAGGCTTCACTGGCCTACTTGAAGAATCTTGTCTTCTGTATGGCTGAAAATTACTTATGAAAGAATGGAAATCAAAATTGATATGCACCCACAGAGTTCTGGGTGACCAGGAAAGGGTGTATATCCAGGCCAAGGATGCGCAAATGCTAAGGAAGCCTGGAAGCAGCTTCTTTCGATGACAAAGTCTAGCTTTGCACAATCTTTGATTGAGGCTTTTCTCTCAGATCCAACTTTTTCTTATTCATTATGAATTAAATCAGTCTCTTAAACAAAAATTATTTTGACAGCTTGTGAAAGAGCAGCAAAAGAAGCCAAAGCATCCTCTGTCATGAATATCAGCTGGAAAGTGATTCAGAACACGTTTACCATTTTGTCTTTGATTCTACAAACTCTGTGACAGGAGACCAACATTTCTGCCCCGTGAAGCTCTGATTCATATTGATAGGAAATCCAGAAGTAACTGCCTCTTTACTTCCGTACTGCTTTTCAAGATTACAAACAATCTGTATATCTTCCTCATTAAAAAGTAAGTTCTGGTTACTTTTACTGTAGTCCTTTCCAGCTGAAATTTGTGCTGTACATTGCACTGGGGAGCCTGTTCTTGTTGCTCATGGCAGAAAGTTTGCTAATCTGCAAATGCTCTGGATATATTCAACTTCTGTGACAGCTTGAGGAGAGTTAACTTTTGCTTGCCATCTGTTTGTTGCTCATTTTTCTTGAACAGACATTCACAGACAATTTGGAGATGTTTCATTCTGTGGTCTGTTTGGGATTGGCCCGTATGAGATAGTCTGTTTCATTTTCATAGAAGGTGTGCATTGTTGTATACTTTCTCTTTTAATCTAGATTTGATTTTTCAATGGATCTTAGCATTATGTCTATGTGCTAACAGATACAGAAAAACTAGTTGCCTTGCTGGGATCTTTGTGGAGCTGGCTAATAGGGTACTCATAGATAGGGAGGTGGCCACTGGCCTCTTAAATAGCTTTGGGAATGGCACTTAGGCTGAATGTGCTCTAGGAGCAATGGAAAGAGGAGCAGAGAGAAGCATATGCTAACTGTGCTTTCCATGCTGGCTGGCCCTGTGAGATGGACCACCAAAACCGCTGAAACGAATATATAGCGAAAGGTGTTCAAGTGAAACTTTTGTGTTTTCTTCCTTTGGTAGCTGGTTTCACAGAAGTCAGACAGATCCCTGAATATGAATGTGAGCAGGGAGCAACTGATTGGAAAGGAATGGCAACAATTCCTGGAATTACAGGATTTACAAGTCTCCCTGGGGCACTTGTGAGTTTAAATTGTTACTAATTACATGCAATCAAGTAAGCCAGATTTGCAATCAATCATGAGGGTGTGTGAGGCTTGGGATTTAGCTTAATATAGGTAGCAGCTATGAAACACAACTAGCCTAATTTTCATTTCCTGCTTTCTGCAGAGTTTGCAGGGCTACAGGACATGACATGGACAGAAGATATGAAGACAGTTTCTCAGGAGACTTTGCTTTAAATTGAGAGTTAGACACTTCTCTGATTTTTTTTTTTTTCCTTAAAGTACAGTCAGCACAGGGCAATTAAGGTTAAAGTAGAGAGGAAATACATTTCAGTGGTAAACAGATATGGAAAACAAATTAGCAGCTAGTTGGAAACATGTGCAACCTCTAAGTGTAAATGCATGTGGCTGTAAGGGGAAAAAAGTCCATAACACACAGAGAATCTGTGCTGTGCTGTCAGGGTGCACACACCTGTAGGCAGTGGGCGTCTGGGATTTTTGACAGTGCACTAAGGGGAGGCTCAGCAAATAAGTTGAAAACTGGGGTCAAGAGAGTTGTGGGGAGGATTATTTTGCTTGAACTGGGGACATAGACACAGCTGTAACAACCTCATTTATGGTGTAAATTTTTTGCCTGAGGGTGAGTGATACCTCCTGATTTTGAATAATACAGTCCTGAATATCTAACAGTTTGTTCAGTTCAATATTTAGTCCAATAATGCCCATCTTCACCATCTCTTCTTTGAAATGCTGTAGCCTAAACCCTATGAACAAGAACTCAAGAATTCTCGATTTCTGACACCCAGCTATGAATTAAGAATAAATTTGAGTAAGTCACAGTATATTCTGAGACCAGGTTTTCCCATATGTGTAATAGGAATAAATATATCAAATGGAAGAGAATATATCAAATAACAGAAATAAATATATAAATACAGTACATATTAAAATGCTATGACATTTACAGTTCAAACTTGCCAATTAAAAGATAGATACATTATCTTAATGAATATCAGAGAGAAGAAGCGCACAGTTCGAGGTGGAAATAATTGAAATAATCACAATTTAAAAAAAAAAAAGTAGCATTTATGCTATGCTAATTATTTTCTATGCATGAAGTTTTCTTCTAGCTTTAGGGAAAACTCCAGGTATATTTCCTGAAAGAGATGAAAAGATAGTTTGCTATGCATGCTTGTAATGGATTTAAACTCAAAATACTGGTTTAACTGTTTTCATGTTTATAATTTTTATGAGCTTTTCACACTTGCTGTTCTGTATTTTGTTGCCAACCACATACATTTATTATATTTTTCACTTTGTACAGCTAAATGTTCTGAATAAAATATCGGCGATCCTCCACTACCTTCCACATCATGATGGATAATTTGCAGGTTGCTTGGATCTCAGTGAAGATACTAATTAACTGTAACATATTGGTTACACTTGCTCATAGGTAAACCAGTGGGAAGTAATTGGGTTTTGAAATTAAATGCAATACCAACATTTATATTTTGTTTTAAGGGGAGAAAAAGGCATTGAAGGAACTGCAAGTAAAATAATGGTTCTGATCTATTTGTTCCCTTCTCTCTAATCCTGTTGCATTCATTTCACCTGAATTCCTTGTAAAAACAGTTGAATAAAGCCAGGAAGAGCTAAATAACTGCTCCAATGGTGTTATGGTAGCCATAATTTACAAAGTGTTACTAAAAGTGAGTTATTTGTTTAGGAAAGGAGACAAAGAACTGCATTGAAGGTGCCATGAACGAAGCAGGACAAGGAAGACTGGATGCCAAGGCCACCCTGGGGAGAAAGGTGCTTCTGGAGCCAGCAGTCTGCCTGGCACTGCTCCATCCATGGGACTACTTGGGGAATGTGCTGTTCTTTTTGAGCTAAAATATCATAAAAAATACCAAATAGTTTAGAGTGAGGAGGAGATAGATAAAATTGAGCTGACACATCAGGAAATCATTAAAATGAACACATCAGAAGGATCAGAATGGGAATAAAACTGGCAAATAGTTATTCCTCAGGCCAGTGAAAATGCATTAGGGAAGACTGCTGGCTTTGAATTTAACTTTACAAGGAAATTAAACCAATTTGATAAGATCATAGACATTTTCTTGTAAATTTTTTTTACTTTTGTAAAAACCTTGTTTAAAAATAACCATACTTGAATATTTGACTATAAACAGAATTTTAGCCTTAGCTGGATACTAGAAGAGGGCAGTATAGCCAAACATTGTTAACCAGATCATTAAAGGAGATTTAGGTGGCATGTTGGTGCAGTTTTCTGATGGATCTGTTTCTACTTTATTTTCCTAATGTTTCTAAAGCTCCTTAACTACAGGAACTACCTTTTCTAGAAATCCATATAATTAGAAGTGTGTGAAAGAATTTTCTTAGAACAAACTTCAACTTTTGCAGACAGCATGAAGAAGAAATATGTCAGCAGCTGCCCCCTCTGCAGAAACGTGCAGATGGTTTATTCAGGATGTCAGGATATTATTCTTGGATACCCTGGGCAAAAAAGTAAGTGTGCCGGGACACAAAAATATGCCCATTTTTCAAATCTAAATGTATCCGAAGCACTGAGTGACATGGAACATGAAGGACTTTATTTGGTGTAAGGTTATACTTTATTTTGTTCTCACTGAACTAAAGCCGAAGTGAGTTTTCCATTTCCTTCAACAGGAACCAAGGGAATTTGTTTACCTGCAGGGAAAACAAATACAGACTTACTGGGTTTGGATGGCCAGGATTTGGTATTGGTGAGGTTACAGGGGTGACTTCTGTGAAAAGCTGCTAGAAGCTTGTGCAATAGAAGAAATGCCAGCCAGCTCCAAGACAGACCCACTGGCCAACGCCAAGCCCATCAGTGACAGTGGTAGCACCTCTGGGATAACATAGTTAAGAAGGGGGTAAAAACATCAACTAGGCAACAGCAGCCAGAGAAGACAGGAGTGAGAATATGTAAGAGCAACAACTCTTCAGGCACCAAGGTCACTGAAGGAGAAGGAGGAGATGCTCCAGGCATTGGAGCAGAGATTTTCCCACAGCCCATGGTGAAGACAATACTGAGATCTTGAGAAACAAGACCATGGGGTTCAGGAAGAGTTAAGTTCATACAACCTAGAGGCTATTTCATTCACTGCTTTGACTGCCAGATCTCTTGTTGTGGAAATGATAGCCGAGCTTTAGATGTATCATCCAATTTAAGCTAAAGTTTTTCCCTGGTGAAGCTACAGGACAAAGGGAAATGGGGATTTAATCCTTTTAGCTGCTAGCACACACATCCCTCTGTTCTGGTCTTCTTAGCATCACTCTTCTCAGTGAGACTATCAAAGGAGAGAGGAAGTTGAGATTAGCAACTACTTCCAAACTTTCCCCTTGGAGATGCAAGGCAAATCCAGACACATGTCTGTAAGTGGCATGAGACTGTTGTTATGAGCTTCAGGAGTCAATGGGCAGGAAGGATCAGCTATGTTCCAGGGAGGGTTCGAAGGGATGCTGGGATTGAAACCAAAACACCGTTGAAAACTCAAAAAACCCCAATATTTATTCCAAAGAAGTGACCAACAAAACAAGAAACCAATAGACAGAAAAGAGGATGGAAATGAGCCCTCAGGAAAACCCCACACCATGCAGGTGTAACTTACGAGGTTATCTTACCAACTCCGAATACCAAGAATTCTCCGTAGCAGCTGCATCCTCGGAGGGTCCGGCTCACACATCGCGGGCGTCCCCGCAAAAGGCAACGTGGTCCTTCTGGTGAAGAGTGAGTTCCCTGAGCACGAACCATCTGCTTTTTGATCCAGTTTGCCAGTGACGTGTACCTGGGCGGGTGTGGCCAGCACCGCCCAGCCAGAGGCCCCCAATCCCTCCTCCTGTTATGTCCGTGGTGCCCCTTCTGCGCACGTGTGTGGACATTGGAATTTCCCTGTGCCTGCGTGATGCACCCTGGAGGGTCTTCCCTTAATGAGTCTGGGGGTTTACTTCATCCTCCTCCTCTTCACTTTCTCCTTCAAATGCCCTTGAAAGGCCATCAGCCAATAGTAAGATACCAATTAATTTTAGTTTATACAAAGTGCTGCCTTCAAGGACAAAGTTCCCGTTTATCAGGCCTTATTTTCCCATAACTTGGCAGGAAAAGTACAAGCCACAGGTGCCTGGGCCAAACATAGGCCAACAGTAGCAGTGTCTAATTAAGCACGGGTACAAGCTGATTCAGGAAGGTAAGGGAGGGGATGGGCTTTTGAAGAGTGAAGGGCTTTTCAAGTTGCTTTAACAAGGCAGTTCAGATTTTTTCAGGTTTTTTGAAGGTATCTGTTTTGGAAGTTTGTATTTCTGTATCAAACAGAAGTCAGAGAAGTAACTAAGAGAAGTAACTAACTGCCCTGAACTGCTGTGTGTGTGCTAGCAGTGCCTCGCACTGAATGACATTTATTCCAGGAATAATGTATTTCATTATCTTCAGCTCATCTCAGCAATGCTGCAGGAGCAATTCCTTCCACTTTAGGGGCAAAAGTTACAAATGAGTAACAAATCGCATCAGTGATGTGATGGTTGGCTGAAGAAAATAACATGAAAAAATTTTTTATTCCCAGGGATGCACCACGCACCTTGAAGATGTGCATTATAGGCGTGGTCTTCTGCAAAACTATGACAACCTGTTCAACTGACTGATGACTGACAGCTAGTGAAAATAAAGCTCCATTATGTGACTCAGTTTTTGTAGAAATATGTACATATATAAACAAAATGAAGCATATGCAAAGTGATCAGACCTATATCAATGATTTCTCCTAAAAAGGCTGTCCTCTATTATTCATTTCGGAGAATGGGGATGAGAGCAATATGTATTTATACTTTAGTTTAACGGTAGTCTTAGTATCTCCATTTTCTCCATCTGAACATAAAGTTCAGCCCATAGACTGGCCTCTGTCTGAATGTGTAATGGGTGAAAAAAAAAGAGAGACTTACTATGAACTTGCTTCTGAGTCCTAGTCATGTAAACACTAAATTGTTCATAAAACAGCTGTTACGAGTAGTTAAAGATTTGCTGAGCTAGGTGATGATTTCAGAGCCTGACCTTGTTCAGAGTCTTTTGTAACGCCTTCCCTTTTTAAATCTGTTATTTGTGGTGGAAGATAAACTAACACCTAGAGTTGTTCCTTTGATTTCTATGAGTTTTAAAGTTTCAAGAAGCCTTTCAGATGGAAGATGACTTTCATTTCGACTTTAATGCAAAATGTCCTTCATCGGAATATTTTCCATGTTGAAAAGTAAAATCTTCTAATGTTAGGAAAGGCCTAGTTCAAGACTGATTGCATTTATTATAACACAGCTTTCCTTCAGTTAATCATACAAAGCACAGAGTAGATAATGCTGCCCTAGGCACAGCTTTTAGATCTGGTGTTGACTTCAGTGTGTTCTTATTTTGTGATATTTGAGCTGCTGTTTTATTTGACAATGCATTGAATGGCAAAAGAGTTTTACTCTCTCCGTCAAAGTTGTGAAACTGAGGAATAAAAGGATCATGTTGGGGGTGGGGAGGGAACACACTACCATGGTATTAAAAAACACACCAAAGCCCCTGAAATTTATGTTCCAGGGTATTTAGCTGCTCACTGAGACCCCGATATTGGCTACCTGCTCAGAGTCACACACAAAAGGTCATGTTTTCTAGGACGTTTTTCAAAAGAAACACAAAGGAGAGTTTTCATATGAACTATCCACTGGGTGGCAGAAGTAGATCAGAAAAAGACATACTCAAACATAATGTGAGAGAGACACACAACACTAGCCACTATTTAAACTGTTTTGTAGCAGCACTATACGAATCTGACACCTCAGCTAGATGTATCTGAGAATAACATATCTCATGAGATAACATATTAGGTTTTTTTAGTCTCTTCCCCTGTCTCTGTGTAAGCAGAAATACACTTCCGCATGCACACATTCTCATCCCTTCTTTTTTTTCCCCTCACCAACTACAGGAGAGCATTTTCATAGGGGAAGAGGGCCTGGGCTGCCCTGCCTTCTCACCTTTTTCTTCCCATGCCTTTGGGTGGAGGATGCTGCTGCTGAAGCTGGAGGCTTTGCTGCTCTACTTCCTCCTTAAGCAGAACTTACTGCTTTGGAAAAATTACGAAGGGAGATGTCTTAAACCTTTGCCTGCTCCAATGTTACCATACGTAAAAGAAATTTTTAGTATTGGGACAATGAAAATCCTTTCCAAAGGTATGTGTTCCTGGGTGATCCAGGTCCTTGAGGTGATCACTTCTACCGGTAGCTGTTCCTTTGTCTTACCTGGGTAACTCAAGGCAGATTTGTCAGCTTAAAGGAGGAGTTGGACCAGTTGTAAAATAGTGGGCAACTAGTTAAGAGACACAGAGGGAAGCTGATAAACTTAACAGTGATTTAACCATACTAACCATAACCCCAGTATGGATAGTACCCTACAAGTTTTAGGTGAGCTCGGTGAAAATGGAGGTAAATGGGCAGGAGTTACGGACCAGTTGACTTAGAAAGCAACTAAGAACAACGAGGTAAGTTTTATCCTTGAAAATTTTTGTGATAAAAATAAATTTAAAACACAGTCTACATGTTCCTGTCTTATGTGTAATTCTGTCAAAAACAGACCTAAGTTAACATTGTTATCCAGTATGATTTGCATGTGTGTACACATCCTGTTTTGATAATGGAACATAATTTGTTTGTCTGCACTAAAGCCCCCACATCCTAAGTGACCTAAGAGATCCTGAGGGTTTATAAGAATATACTATTTTGGTTCAACCCCTGGTTTGTAGTTTCAGGTTTTTTGTTGTTGTTGTTTGTTTGTTGTGGGGTTTTTTAATGCATTCTCTACAATATCTGTGAGAAAGAAATAGTTTTGTCACTGTTTAGGATTTTTTAAAGGAGGATTTGGCCTTGTTGCCAGAATTTGTTCTTTACATCTGCCTGTTTCACTGCCCTCCAAACAGTCCTGCTTCAAAACTCACTCTATTCCCCTTTCTCTCCTCTTTCTGGAGCTCCTGGTTTCTTGCACCGCCTGGGTGGGAGAACAATGCAGTAATCAGTACAGATAGTCTCCATGAATATTTTTGTCCTATTAAATTCAGTGCTCAAGAATGTCTTTATTATGTGTTTTATTATTGTGAGGCTGTGAGGACTGTGGCTCTTAGAAAAATGCCTAGCAGGTGGGCAGAGCATGTGGTAGGATGGGTTGAGCTCAGCCTCTGGATGATTATGTCTAACTGCGTGTAGGGCAATTGACCTGAAATGCTTTCAATTTACAAGGATAGTTCCCAATAGCGTATTTCTAGTATTATTTCTTTAGAGGACAATGAATGCCAAGTTGTAGTAACTAAAATGAGATCAGCTATATCAGGCCCAAGCTATTTGACACCACACTTTGCAATCTCTGGAATGAACTGGATGAGGGAAACTGTTGAATCTTGTTCTGGCATGACTCTTACTCCCTTTTTATAACTAATTATGGCAGTATTGTTTCACTTTGAACACTGCTAGAGGTACACAATACTATGAAAGTTTACATGTTTTTTCTAACAGCCCAGTATACACTTTTAGCCAAAACTGCTTATAGTTATATTTTATCTAATCTTTGAGCAAAAATAGGAAGATATGATTCCACTGAACATGCATAGTGAAATATGCCAAGTTATGTATTCTACACAAATCTTATACACAACTTGTTTTTGAAAATCAGCAGAAGTTTCTAAATAAAAGTAAGCATTCTGCAGACAGGTGTGATATACGCAATAATGTGTTTGCTATGTTGAGGTTTTTTATTGAATAGCAATAATCCTGGTACAGAAAGGTAAGAGCATGGGGGAAAGAAGGATGTTTTCCAATAGTCTGTATATTTTTATGCCAGATGTAAAGTAAGAAAGTTAGTCTGCTGGGCACACTCACTGAAGAACTGAGCATTATTCAGGTCCAAATTTATTGGCAGGAGTAAATTGTCCCAGCCAGTCTCATTTCTGGGAGTTGTGGCACAGGGAGATCACAGCACTGTTAAAAAGAAAAAAAACTCCACAAAATATTTCTTGGATGTCACTTAGAAAATGCCAGTTATGAAAGCTGAATAGAAATCGGAATATTACTAAAACACCTCAGAAAATTTCCCTAAGCACATTTTGTCATATTTAATTTTGATGATGTGTAAAATGCTCATCATAAAATTTACTTGAAGAAAAAGGAGAATACCAATTTAACAGTCTTAAAATACAAAGAAAAAGCCCCTGAAGACATTAAATATACAAGAAGAGATCTCTGGTATTTGGGTTTTGTTTGTTTGTTGTGGTATTTTTTTTTAGTCTTAAACATATAGGCTTGGAGTACCCTGCTGTATTTAAATATCACATGGTCAAATATATTTATTTTTCACCTTTGCTTTCTGTAATAAGGAAAATTAAATCTAAGACATGCTACACTCATCTGCTGGGATCGAAATTTCTTTTTTCGTGGAACACACAGAATTATCTTTATTATCCTCTGTACTATTTTTCTTTTTTTCTGCTTTACTATTTAAAGAAACAGCAGAAACTTAAGGTTTAGCCAAACTTGTCATCAATTGTCATTAATTTATACAAAAAATGAGCAGAGTACTCATGGGCTACTGCTATTAGCCCAGGAGAAGTTATGGTCTTAGGGACATTGTATGATGCTGACATGAGCTTTGGACACGCAGTGCTTCTAGTAACTTAAGCATATACATTTTCCAAGCAAACAGTCTAGATTTTCCAAATAAAGGATGTTGAGTGAAAGGACATGCTGGAATTGGAAAAAAAAAAGCCAGGGTGTGGGAAATGTTAACTCACAGAGCAACTGAGTAATGTTAGTTGGTCCCTGTTCCATTCCCCACTGACCTTTCCATAAATGAACCCTGGGATGACTCACCCTGCAGTTCCACCTCCACATCTGCCCTCCCTCCCTTTGGGGCTGCTGAGAATTTCAATGGCAGTCACCTTCATTTGGCTCATTTATGACAGCAATTTGGTGTTTAGGCTTGGGGGTTTTTTTCAGCTTCTGTGCATAGCATCCCTTTTCTTTCCTTGGGTTAAGGTAGAATTCAGTGTACTGGGATGTAAAATTGCATCCTTTCTAAAAGAAGCTAATATTCACTTCTGCTCTTCTCTAAGGTCCATCTTAACACATTTAAGCTCAGTATTGACTTCTCAACTACCATTCCTTTAAATATTTGATGCCAGTTTAGCATGGTGCATGTACTACTAAGGAAAAACAGCTCAGTGTCACACAATACATGATCTACCGTCTTTTTCCCATATGTCAAAGGGCAATAAACAGTGATGATGACAAGAATATTATCTGTTGATCCTGAAGGAAAGTATTATTCTTGCTTCACTTCCTAAGTTTCCAGAAATCAAGTTCCCAAAGACACTGTGATCAGATTTTATGCTAGAGACACAAGTTTATTGCCGAAACTTGTGTAATAACAGGATTATAGTTTGAGCAGTAGCACTTGAAACTACAGAACTGGAAAGAAAACTCATGCCTGTTCTCTGCACCACTCAGGTCCAGCAGATTTGAAAAGGAGTCAGAAAATCACTGAGCCATTGCAGCGAGCCATTGTGGGAGCAAGGCAAGCCTTACAGCACTGAGGCATCATGCCATTTCAGGAGTCTGTAATTCCTCAAATGCAATTCCATTTCATGTACTCGTTTCTGATTTTTTTTTTTTCCTATCTTCCCCTCATGTTTTCCTTGTTTTTCTGGCTCTGTGTTCACATTTTATTTCTTGAAAGAGAATGAGGAATAATCCATTTACTTAGTGGGAATTTGTGTGTGTTAGGAAGACTGAAAGGGAAAAATTGCTGTTTCTGGAGATGTCAGAAGTCTGATATCCTGGAGTTATTCCAGCTATCTTTATTAAAAATACCCACTGAATTGTAGACTTGCCTTGAGCACTTCTGATTTATTTAAATTTATAACATCCTTTGACAAAAATCTCCATTGTCTAATTTTTGTGAAATCATTATTCCCCTGTTTATTGTACTTCAACAGCTGTCTTCATGTTCATTAAATTACATTAAGTGAATGGGTGACAGATTGTTAGGAATGGAAGTATTCAGTATAAAATTAACTTCCAGTGCTTGTTTCTTGGAGTTGGCAAGAGAAGCCTAATAAAACCTGCATTAGAATAATGGAATACGAATAAAAAAACCTGTGGTTCAGTTATAAAATCTTCTACTGGGAGACAATGCACACCTTGAATAATTCCCAGCACTCTTATCTATTGTACTCAAAATCAAGAGTTGGACTTTATTTGATATAAACTTATGGATGTATATGAGTTTTCAAGAGAAAGTAAATATATAATATCTTGATAAATTGTATAATATAGATAGATGGGAGTACTTTTCACAAACTTCTATTATACTTAAGTAATTATAAAACTTTTATATGAAAGGCTAGAACATGAACCAGGCAGTTTATTTAAGATGCAATGTAATGTTGCTTAACATTATTTTCTCATTTGCTTACAATTTAGAGGTTTTTAAAAAAAACTGAACACAGGCAAAACCAGAAAAATAATACCCACAGGAGAGAAGGGATTGCTTCAAAAAACCAAATGATGGAGAGGGAGGAAAAAAAAATGGAATGTGAACTTTTGTTTAAACGTTATTGATAAGGAGAAAATCCCCCTTTTTGAAATTCTAGTCCTAAGGAAACATGTGGTAGTACTGTCACTGATTTTCAACAGGGCTAGATTTCATCTTTATAATTTCTTTCTCTACATGAAGAACAAATTTCTAGTATTGACTAGGCTATAGAGCAGATGCAATATTCTGCAATGTCTGACTTTGCCTTTACTCATTTTGGCTTCTGTATCTTTAATGACAGTGGTACATAGGTCGCGATAAAAAGTTAAATGTATTAATTCTTAATTAAGATGAGAAAAATGTTGCTCTTAACATGAAAACTAGGATTCTATACTTGATATTTGCATATATAGGAACATAGCAAATGGAACTGTTTTACTGGTCTTAAGGTTGGGATACTGAAAAAAATATAAAAGATGATCTACCTTTGAAGTCAAAAGTGAATAAGATAGTAGTGGACATAACACAGAATACAAAAAAATATAAGGTTAGATAAGAAGAAAAGCTTTTGACAATATTGGTAAATAAAGTTCACAAGATATTGCCTGGGTAAAGTGGGAATTCGTTATTGCTCGAAATCTTTAAGAGTATATTAGGCAAATATCTGAAGGAAATTATTTAGGATGGGGATTATGGTTTCATGATTTTTTTCCCCTGTTCATGATTCATTGACTTTCATGACCTCAGTTTACCTTAAGCTACCATTTTTTTAGGAATTAACAGTAATGGATGACTTTTTAATTAACTTTCACTAACCATTTTAATAAAGAGGAGAAACTCATTTTTCAAACTGACTTTTTTATTTTTTTTTTTGATACCCTTAAGAATCTATATAGTCTGCCCTCTGGCACGTGCAGCCACAGTCATCTGCCCTGTCAGGTTCTGCACTTGATTATTGGTTTAGCCTGTAGTTGTACTCAGACTGATGGGATCTATCTTAAAATTGTTTGACTGTTTCCACTTGCTTTGTGGACTTTTCTTTAGAGGAGGCAGAGTAAAGCTGCTCAGGTACCACATATGACTTGGTTAGCTGAGAGCCTTCTCCAGTGCTGCTGAAAAGCTACTTTACAAAGTGTCATTCTTAGAAGTCACCCCCAGGTAAGGATGGTTATTCTCACTAGATCTGTAGCTGAATCTAAATAACTAAACACTTTTCCACCATTGTGGTGTAATTTGAATGCATGTTTAGACAGCTTGTGAATTCACAAACATCTTGGAGTCACTCAAGATTCTGTGCTCTATGTTCTGTATCCAGTAAGTAAATTTATGGCAAAAATGGAGGAGAACCATAGTAATAAAATAAATGAACTTGTGTAGTTCTCTAATTTTTGGGTTTTGACAATTTTTTTTCTGTGCATGTAGAACTCAGCCATTAATATTTTTTTAAAAAGAACAAATTTAAAAAAACACAACTTTGACTTATCACAGCTTATGGCAAACAGTTGGGATGAACCAGGCAAAGCATAATTTAGAATTCATTCTCTTCTTCACGATTAATCTTTTGACTATTTCTCAATCCAGAAGAGTAGCTTGGATTTTCTTTGTAAAAAAAAAAATGTACAAAGCTGCTCTAGAAGTCACCGTGCCCTCCTCACAAATGTAGAAACTTTCCATTATTTTACTCTCCATGATTTTGGACACAAGGTTTCAGCCCACCATCACTGAATCTTTGTCCCAGGAAAATTGTGTGATCCTTTGTAAATGAGCATTTTTTCTCACAAATTTAAACCCTGGCTCTTAAAAAGTTTTGGAGTACTTTCCACTCCTACCAGATGTTCCACCCATGTTTAATGGGAACAGATGAAGTCATTTAAAGATGTGAGGATGTTTTTTGATCCTCAAAACTTGGGTTATACTCTTCACAAACATCTGAAATGTCCTTCATACATTACAGTCTAAATGAATTCCGCACCACTGAAGCAATCCATAGGTTATCATAACAGCTGTTTTTATTTCCCCCTTCCATCTCTGAATGATAATTCAACTTGAAGGATAACCATGTATTCAATGAGTGAAAACTATGAATATATTCTGTTTTGTACCTTTTTTTCTCTTGTATAGTGAGGGGAATGATCTTGGCCTTTTTGTGAATGAAGACTTTTGTAAAGAGAAATCTTTATGTCCCTTCATGTCTCTGTCAGCTGCTTGATACAATTACAAGTGTGGAAGATCATGGTGATAATTGCTTCAGGCCATCCTCTAACATGAGATTGAATTTCTTTTTAACTACTATGTTATATGCTAGGAAATCCAATGGGAGTGGGGCTGCTTCATCCCAGCAATATTCCATAAATTATGCTTTACTGCTGCTCCTCATCATGTGTGCCCAGCTCTTCATTACACTTGGAGGATACAAAGTACAAAATAATTGCTCTGTTCATTTCTTTTCACTGCTTTCTATAGACAGTTCTGTGGGATTCTTTGATTCTTGTGCTGCTCCACTGCTTTTGAGTTCTGTCTTTCTAAGAAGCTCTGAACCACCACCCCTGTTGTACACTCTCCCCATGATGCCTTTTCTTCAGCTGCACTTTTTTCTTTCTTACAGATGTACTTTCAGGATGATTTATTATCTTTCTATTATGAGCGCTTGCTCAGAGTGAGAGTAATGAGAGAATGTCCTCCTGTGGCTCTGCATGCATGGCTATTGCTTCAGGAGGTCACACTTCTTCATACTGACACTGAGAACTAAACTATTATCCAGAAACTACCTTACTGTATTTGAGTCCTGGGGATCCCCATGAATTGGATCAAATCCCTTACCAAAACACCTTGGTTAGAAGTGTTAATACTATAACAGCACAAAACACTTTAATGTGAAATAAAGCACACAGAGTAAGCTGCACTTCTCTTCTTGTCTCCAGTGGATTAGTATTAAGTATAATTTCATCAACCTGATCACCTGGGCACTGCTTCTTCTGTGCAGGTCAGTAACCAGTCCAACAGCTCTGCCACTTCTGAGACATGGTGTCTGTAGAGAAGTGCTACAGGAGATCCAGAAGCTCTGGGTTTGATCACTTCCTTCCAGAAACTGCTACCAGCCCTCCAGCAACCCCAGAATTTCTTTTCCTGTAAGGTGGCAATCCTCAGCATAGGCTGTTTTACCATCTGATGCCTCTGAAGTCTACTGCACCTATACCACATGGGTTGGAGCCAGCTAAGAAGCGCATTTTCTCACTCATCTGGCCAGTAACATTTTCATGATATTTCTGCACCTTGAAGTCCTTCAGTATTTTCTGATTACATTGACAATTACTTGTGTTTTGCCTCTGAAAAAAAATTACATGCATCAAGTTTCCATGCAGTTTCTGCTCGTTGTTTGCTACTCTTGATGATTATTTATGCACTGTGTTCTCTTTCTTTACCAGAAGGGATTTACAAAATGATTTTTCCCTCAGGCTTCAGAGTCCATCTCTTGAATAGACTCTTACAGGAATTGCCCAGTCAGCTAGCTGCCTTCCTGTGCATCCTGTCATCTGCTGGCAGTAACAATAGTAAATTAGGCAATTACTTAAGTTACAGCCTTTCCATTCTAAAATCATCTATTAATTAAGAGTAAAAAAGAGCTAATATTTAAACATGATCCTTACATGTGGTACTATCTAAAGGCTGTTTATTGCTTCAGTTCTTCTTGAATGTGCAAGATCAGAAATCCTAGGCTTACCTAACTTATTTCTTTGTTTCTTTTTTTATGCAGAAGTTGTGAATGGCAGGGCAACATTTTGAGGCAGGACTGAACTTTCTTCTTGTTCCCCTTATATGCAAAGCAAAACCAGTGAAACCAATGCTAAAATGAAGTAGTTCTCCATAGAGGCACTTCCTAGAATGATTCTTACATAACTTACAAGGTCAAAATCAGATTTTGGGAGCTGTATGTGATCAAGCTGCTTTAAGTTAATGATCTCATCACAGAAAAAATCTGGAGTCTTAGCCAGTGCAAATATATTTAAAACAATTTTTTTGCCTACAGCACATCTAAATTCAGTTCAGAGCTTCAGCTGATCAATATGGATTATATTAATTCACAGGAGAACAAAATAGCTCATGGTGTGGTTTGCAAGGGGCCTGAGTTACAGGAGAGCTGTTGAATCAATAAGTTCCCACACCATGCACTCAAGTACTGGAGTCTGCTATGTGAAGTCTTCTATCTGTGAGTAATCCTACTTTTGTTCTTTTCTTCTTTTTTTTTTTCCTCATGGCAAATCAGAGTGATTTTATCTGGGAGAACTTTCTGTACAACCAGACTAAACAAAAATGATACATGCAGGAACGGTTTCTGTATCTTAAGTTATGCTCAGTGTGGTGCTCTGAAAATCATAGAATGATTTGTGTTAGACCTTAAAGCTCATCTAGTTCCAACCTCCTTTCTAGGGGCAGGGACATCTTCCACTAGACCAGGTTGCTCAAAGCCCCATCCAACCTGGATTTGAACAGTTCCAGGTATGGGACATCTACAACTTCTCTGGGCAACCCGTTGCAGTGGCTCACCACCCTAACAGTGAATTATTTCTTCCAATATCTAGTCTAAACCTACCCTCTTTCAGTTCAAGGTCTAAAAATAAGGTCTAAAAGTGTAGAAGAGCCTACTGAACTAATACAGAACTATGCAGTGAAGCAAAGGAATTATTATTGAAAGTTTTTGTGCATTTTAAATACTCTTATCTTCTGGGTTAATGACTACAGTTACTGAAAATCAAATGTACAACCCCATTTTTTAAAGACCTATTTTCTGCATGAGGGCTATTCACATTATGTAACTTCATTCCAGATTTGTATTCTTAATAAAGAATAAAAACCTAGTCTAAATGTCCTTGGAGAAGCCTTTCCTCAGTGTTTATGTAAAGAAAAAGTGTTCCTAAAGTGGACATCCAACTTAAATGTTTGTATCAGTTGCTCAGAGTGCCTACATTATCATCATTTAGCTACGAAGAGCTGTCACTTAAAGCATGGAAATACAACTTTTCAATCATGGTTTTTTAAAGCAATAGCTTAAATGACAGAGATTGTGGAAGCTTCTGTTTTGCAAATCCTGGGCTCCAACTACTATTTTCCAGTTGTTTATTCTCACACATTAGCTGTAGCTTCTCTTTTATCAGACCCCAGTCCCTGCTTTAACCATGATAATAAAGATTTCAGTTCAGAATCTTGACTATGCCAATATGGTAAACCAAAGTATGTTTATTGGAGAATTGATGGAAAATACAGAAACAGTGGTTTGCCATAAGGTTGTTGAACTTCTGTCCCTTAAAATGCAACCTGCTCTTGCAGAGATGGTTTAAGAATGTGATGTGGTTGCTGACAGCAAGTAAATGTCTTTCATTGCTAGTTTTCTACAGCATAAATTCTAAGTGGTGTGATTACTACAGATCCTGTATTTATTAGGTTTTCCTACTGTGGTTATGCAACCCTCCTTGAATCCCCCCGCTCATCCTTTCCAGGCCACACTATCATCTGAGAACTTTGTCATGCTGTCGCTTTTATATTGAACCTGTTTTTGCTGATACCTTTGCCAGTGATTCCTTATGTGACCTTAAAACACTCATTCATGACACCTACACAGTTTGAAGCTGTCTAGAATGCACCCTCATTAAGGTGTGAGGTGTGATCCTGGTCTCCTAAAGACAGCCTAAACTCTTACTAAATTTGGCATACACAGGCAAGCATGTGATTATCAGAAGTGTGAGTACACTTTATGTATTGGACATCTGCTGAGGTGTAAAGAAGTATTGCTATTGACCAGAATGGGGTTGATCCCATGAGACTTATCTGTCATACACCGGTGTAAATTGAGCTGGTTCAGCATCAACACTTATGTCCGAGATTACTGGCTCCTGGCTGGTTTCCTACTATTTACTGGCTGATTGTAGGGATGGATAAAAATAATCATAGGCACAGAATTTCACTGAAACTTCAGGCCAGACAAACCTGAAAAGTAGAAATTATGTTTGAAGGTAGCAAAAAATACTCCTAATCTTGAATCACAGAGTATTCTGAGTTGGAAGGGACCCACAAGCATCCTCAAGTCCAACTCTTAAGCAAATAGCCTGTACTGGGATATGAGGTTGCAACCTTGGCATTATTAGCACCATGCTCTAATCAACTGGGCTAATCTCTGGGTCATGGATTAGAAATATCAGCCTGTCTACACTACATAGAAATGTCACTATTTTGCGTGAGATCACTAGTAACAAACACAGAAGTTGATGTAAATCAAATTACATGACCTGAAAACGATTAATTGGAAATAATCTAAATATGTGGGGGGTTTCAACCATTATTCAGAACAATATATGAATTTAAAAGATGCTGTTTCATGCCCAACCTTTTGTACCTTTCCGCTTCATCTGCTCCATTTGTTGATCACTGAAGGACATGGGAGAGGGCCCTCTGTCACCATTGTCAGGAAAGAACGAGAATTGTGGAAGGGGGGCTTGTGGAATTTGTGGAATTGGGGCTTGGGAGAACTGACCTTCATATGATTTCTCCAATGATGAGTCATTACCTCCCTGATATCCTCAGGACAATGACACACAAACACTAATACACACATCAATATGCACACCATGTATATTGCTACTAGTGTGCAAGTCATTACAGAAGCAGGCCTATGTAATAATGAACTGTTTATAATGTACATTTTATGTTTTCCAAACTTTTCAGTTAACACAGCACAGCTGTGAAACTATTGATCCTGTCCCTTAAAACTTCACTGCGGAAAAAATGGAAAAATCAATTTTTTATTGAGCAAGGAAGAAAAAGGGCTACAGAATGTGATTTCTATTTCAGCAGGAGGAGAATAGACATAGAAGAATAGGTTTTGAAAAGTACTTAGTCCCAGTCAGTAAAACTTGAATATTCAATATATTTAGGTAATATAGATTTATCTTAGTGTAACTCCTAAGAGTTTCCACGGGGAAACAATTTTGTATCTACATAGCTTTGGCTAATGCAACTTGTTTCTAGAATAACCAGAAACTTAATTTGAAACCAGAGAATCATGAGACAAAGAAAGGCATTGAGAACTTTCACAGCGTGGGAGGAAGATGACACAATTTTTGATTGCCTGAAGCTAGAAAGGAATGTAGCAGAGACCTCAAAATGACTAATTTGGATGCAATTTGTCCTTAGACTTTAGTTTGCATTTTCATTAAATTTCATTTTTGCATGGCCCCACTGGGCACCATACTGATTCATGTTTTACATAAGAATGGGGTTTTTCTCCTCTTCAGACTCATCATTTACGAAATAATATAAAATGTTATTGATATGTAATCAGCTAAAAATTTACCATTTTAATAATTTAAGGACAGAAAAATCTGAATGGATGAAAAAACATAATGGCAACACAACAATCTACTGGGGCCTGTGTTAACATCCACTTTGTGCATCATCTCCTAACATGACCAGCTTATGGGCTGAAAAGACTGACCCTTCTATCCCATTTTTTGTGTTAGTTAAAGAAAAGAATTTTTAGTGAAGCCTGGGTGATCACTGATGGATTTAAGTCAAGACAGCTAGTTACAACTGAGATCGCTGCATTACTACTGCTATTTTTCAGACTTAATTGTAGATGCAGTTAAAGGCAAAGTTTATACATATAGCATCTTGAAATTGATTCCCAGGAGATAGGTTTGTTAATCAGAGCATCACCAAAGCTTATAAATGGTTAACTCTCTCTGTAGTATAGTTAAAAGTTATTAATTTTTTTCATGAACTTTTAAAGCTAAAATAGGTATTGTTTACTCTATGAAAATTCATTCACAGAATCCCCTAAAATATCTCTCTTCTAGAGGCTCTTCTTCTAAACTGGAAAAAAATATACAGAAAATACACATGTGTACCTTTAGCATTATATATACACACACATATATATGAATGAATTCACTGACAGCAATCAAACTGCATCATCATAAACTGAGATATACATTGGTTTATTGCTGAGTGCTCACTTTTCCAAACGCAGTCAGAGGGAGGATGGCAAACAAGGAATCACTGTCAAAGATATTCCTTTCAGATGTGCCCAAATAGTGCCTTTCTGGGATACAATTTAGAATCAAAAGCATTTTTTGATCCTTTGCCGTGTTTGAGTAGGCAGACAACAGCAGGGTTGATTTTTAAAATGTCTGTCTTATTTGCACTTAACTGGAAGTTGACAGTTTTTTTCTGTCAGGTGTGGAGGTGTTTGTGTTACCTGCTAACACACAAAATTCAGGCAAACACTGCCCTGTTCATTCACAAAAATCTGCTGCTGTTCAGCAATCATCAAAAGAGACAAGACATTAAAGCATATTGGGGCTATGTTTGAGCCCAGATTTGTCTCTTGGTTGAATGAACTATGCAAACACCAGCTTGTATGCAGGCATGGGTATAAGGCAAGCAGGAAAGAGCTATTGAAAGATACTAGATCAGGTCTCTTAGTAATGTGCACCCTGACCACAAAACAGACGAAGTGGTCGTGGGTACTACTATTCCAACAGTGCAAATAGCCCACAATGCACATTTAGCATCAAGAAGACAAGCTGGCCACAAATCCTGAAAATGGCAGTGGCAGAGGGGGTAAGGACCTTGAGTATGAGAGCGAGGAGCCTCTGCTTGGGACTGCTGGCATCCATAACCCACATTGCTTTCTAATGTAGGTGTCTGTTATTCACAGTAAGCTCGGGAAGCTGCACTCCCTCCCCTTCCTACCTGTCAGGCTCAGACCCACTGTAGCCAGGCATTTATTTAATGGATGTTTTTCTCCATATGCATTTTTTCACAAGAGGACTGGGCCCGTGTGACTCTAGATTCCTCTAGAACCTCCATGGATGTGTAGGGGGAGACATGAGGAACATCATGTAGGCACAACTTGTGAATAAGCAATAATTAGGGAATGGCCCGAGAGGTTTTACATACTGCTTTGCCTGTGCCAGGCAGGCTTGCCACATCTCTCTCAAGAGGGGAGGTTTCTGAAGTTTGTGTGAAAGTGGTGAGGAACACCAGCTCCTGTCTTTAGTAACGCCTCTCTACATATGAAAGTCATGTGCTCAGTGTCTGGTCATCCAATTCCCAAAGACAAAGTGTTCCCACCAGTCTGCCTCCTGAACACAACAATCACTGAGGCCAGGACTCACAAAAGATATTTTTTCCCTTCACCTGGAAAAGAAGTGCTGGATGATGGGTGGGAATTTATTCAAAGTATCTCCATCAGGGAATTGCCTTTGCAGCTGCAGCAAAGGCAACACCTTGCAGCATGTGCTGTCCAAAGGTGCAAGGGGAAGGGAGGCATTTGGATAATGAGTGCCAGTAGTTTTGAATGTACGGGAACATAGCTTCTGGTTCGCAGCTCTGGTATGGGTGATGGTACTGCAGACACAGAGGAAAGGGATGTGTGATGATTAATGGAGGCTTGTGGGACAGGTTCACTTAATAAAGGATGAAACCACATCCTTTAACAGGAGTGCTGAGGGACACGGACAAAAACAAGAACTTTCGAAATAAAAAGGACATCATCACCAAGTTACTTCAAATTACTGGCCTTTCCCTCTTGCATTCAACAGTTTGCTAATCCCCGATGGGGCCGGTGGTCGGGATTGTCTCATAGGCCGGGGAAAGCCTATTAGACTCCTTACCGGGGACCGTGCGGGACTGCGGGGGAGGCACTTCGGGGTGCAGGGGTGCGCAGGAGCTGCGGCGGGCATCAGCTAAGCTGCGAACCCGGCCGCGTCTGCCTCTGGCCGGAGCCCAGGCACGGCCGTGCCAGGGAGCGGGCGCGGAGGGGGCGGTGCTGCCGACGGGGCGGCTCCCGCGGGCGGTGCGGGGCCGGGGCGGCTGTGGCGGG
>VXAY01007238.1:110971-174344 GCA_013399855.1 Oxyruncus cristatus | reverse complement strand
CGGGCACGGGTACGGGCACGGATACGGGCCGGGGCGCGGGCAGGTGCAGCCCTCGGGGCGGCCTCTGCCACCTCCCCGCAGCCGGGCTGCCCCCGCGGGAGCCGGGCGTGGGGACCGCGGGCGCCGGGGAGCCGCGGGGCTGAGATAAGGAAACTTGTGCCTCCTTCTCAGCAGGGAGCTGACATTGGACTGTGTCGCGGGTGAGGAGTTTTTTTGCAGCGTGACTGCAGTGCGTGCAGCAGATTGGACTAGCATGACATCCTTGCTCAGTTTATTGGCACGAGATGAAATCATTTATATCTCACTGTGTACTTCTGTGCTGTACAGAAACCTGCTTTATTCTTTCATCACGTTGGTCTTGCACAAAGTTAATGGCTTTGCGTATCAACTTTTTCAGTAGTTTGTGGCAAGAGAGCACAGACTTTAGAATAATCAGTAAAGTAGAAGGGTTTGTAAGAACTGCAATTATATTTGTTTCTGTACCTGGATAGAGAAATTTGCTCTGTGGGCCACCTCTGATTACTGCTTTTCAGTTGTGTAAGGCTTAGATGTACATGCTGCTTACTGTGCTGAAAGGATTTGGTCTCTGATTCGAGGATTTCACATGCTGGAAAACCAGTCCACTGGTTGATTCTGAAAGTGTTCCAGCTTTTAGGCACCTGAGAAAGCCTTCTGAGTCTGTTACAATTAGTAAACTTACTTGGAAGTCTTCCCCAAACCTTATTTATTGTGGGGGTGCTTATTATATCACTCAAATGTTTATTCAAATGCATAGTACTGAACTAAAGGATGAGCATAAAATATTTATTTGAAGAACTGTGTTAAGTGGTTTCCTTAGGAAATTTAGTTTTCAGCATGAAGACTTTGATAGGATACAATGTGTTAAAGATGCACAAAATCAAGACAAATATATTCGGAGATGCATAACAGGAGTGTTGCATTTCCTTGTAGTTGTGACTTTGGGATCTGTGTCTGGTATCGGTACTATCCGGGATTCTGGATACCAAGGTTCCATCAGAGTCTTATCAGTTAGGAGACGAGTAGCAAAGGCGTTCAGAGATCTAGAGAACATAACCTAAACAGTGAAAGAACTGGAATTTTGCAGTCTAGGGAAACAAAGACTGATGAGAGATGTGATAACAATCTTCAGCTGTGTAATTGGTTGCTGCAGAGTGGTGGGAAGCAAACTATTCTCCACATCCAGTGGAGATATAACAAGAACCAGCATGCTGAGCTGCTGCAGGAGACATTAGGGTAAATCAGTATGGAAAGTCCTGTGTAACCGTACAGGTAATTGAGCATTGGTTGTCCAAACAATCGCTTACCAGAAATCCTAACGATGAAGGTGGTCATGCCTTCCTGTTGTCAGAGATGTTAAATGACCTCTTCAGGTCCCTTAAAGGCTCCATGGGTGGCAGAAGCTACTAGAAGGCCAGCCTGTGAACTCACACTCTTGATGATGATTATGCATATCAAAAAACCAGCTTTGTAAGGTAAACATGGCTCAGTAATCCATTTATAGTATTTCACTCACATGCCAAACTTTTATATTAGATTTTGTGATTCTTCTTTTTGCTCAAACTGCATTTGCAATTGAAGTCTAAGAACAGTTTTGGATGATCTACTCAAGAACATCACATCTTGGTTTGGCACCATCACAGTTGGTAAATTGGCTTATGTGTAAATTTTAGGAGATTTGAGCTTAGTTTTGAAGTACAGTTATGCAAATTTTATCACCTTGTTTTCTTCAGATCCTCAGTAATACCAGTGTGTCTCAGGGAGTCCATGAGGCAGAATACTTTGGTTTAATTTATGTCTATCTTGGCTGTGATCATCATCTTGGAAATTACTTGGAATATGATTCAGTTCTTAAACATACTTTGAAATGTGTAGTTTGTCCTACTGCATTTAGCAAGGGTTTGCCTGGTCCAGTTATCAGCCCAACTAATTACAGAAATAGTTGACTGCAATGAGACTTGGTGGTTTTCTTCCCTTACCTCCATTACCTAGAGGTTTTTGCTGCTTAATTTTTTTTCTTTTATTGTGTTATTCTTTGTATTGTTATTGTCAATTTACACATTAATTATATTAAAAATTCTACCACATTCTTTGCTTCCCTCAACTAATTGTGAAATTAGCTTCTCAGTCCAAAAAAGGATCACTGAAGGTTTTTGAACATCCCTGTTTTATAAGAGTGGGAACAGACAAGGTCTAACCTCTAGGTTGTCTCTAATTGGTGTCCCTGTGTTCTTCTCTTGCTGTTTTAGAGAGGCATTGAATAAAGTTGGTTCAGTCTTTCTGGTATCTTTTTCTGACAAGAGAGGCTTTTTCAGTGCTCTTAGTCATCTGTATTAACATGTCTTTGTTTCCACATTTTTTTCTCATTTTTTTGAACTGGCATGACATGAGCTGAACTCAGTAAACCTGCTGAAGATGTGCTGTTCCTGGGACGTCCTCTGCTTCTTCCTTCTCACAGAATCACAGATTATTCTAAGTTGGAAGGGATCCACAGGGATCATCGAGTCCGATTCTTAAGTGAATGGCCCTTAGGGGGATCAAACCTTTGACCTTAGCATTATTAGCACCATGCTCTAGCCAACTGAAGTAATCTCAGCTGTCTCCCATCACACCCACAGTGGTGTGGCAGGCTTGAGTGCTTGAAGAGACCAATATGTGCCTTATAAAATGTCTTGCTTTTGGTTTTTATGACGTTGGTTTGTTGCACAGGACTGTGTCAGAGTTTCTCTGAATCATCAGAAAGGACAAATTTTGTCAGGGCATGGCAGCAGGGGCTCCCCACAGAGGGGTGACATGGATGGGCCTGGTCTATCCCACTGCCCCAGCTGGGAGCAGAGTGTTTGGGGGCACCAGGGCAGCCCCAGCCCTGCACATCAGGAACCTCCCTGGGGATGGGCTGGGGCCAGGCTGGGACATGGGCCTGTGGTGGGGCTGGCTCTATGGGGCCCATGGCCAGGCAGGGCTGGGCTATGGGGAGCTGGGACGGGGGATGATGGCCCCAGGGGGCTGACATGGGTTCCTGGGCTGTGGGAAGGAACCGGTAAAGGCCTGTTAGTTCTGTGAGGCCCTTGAAACATTTCAAAGCTCCGTTGATCCAAATTGTGTGTCGAAAATGTGTGTAATCTGCCCATTAGCACAGTAGTGGGTACCTGAAGTATCCAAAGATGTGGGTTTTAGGAAGAGTGAGCAGACAGAGAATAGAAGGCCAACTTTGTTATTTGTGCCAGAGTGACAGTCACAAAGAGGCTGTCCGGGAGTTTATCTTCCCCAGTAACACAAAATGGCATAACTTAAAGAACTGAAATTTTTTGTGAGACACATGTGCTTCAGAACCTTGTCCTTCTGCAGCACATCCTTGGCTGGAGCATGCAGGGGTGTAGGATTTGATGCCTGCTGTGCATCCTCTGCCTGGAGAATCCAGTGCACCTCTTTGAGCACCATGGCAGCCAAGCTCAGATCTTTGGATTGGAGATGGCTCCATCAAGCAGATCTACTTGTAAATAGCCAATGCTACTAGTCCAGAGTAAAATTTAGGGATAAGCAGAAAATTGTTAAGGAGGTTGCTGCACCATGGCAATACATATTACTTTGTTAAATAACTGCCCCCCCCAATAGTCAAGTCTTGACCTTTCCTCCCTGTTTTTGCCCGTACAAATAGGCTGAGCCCTGTGAGCCTTCTGTGTTGCATCATTCAGAACTGAGTTGGCTACAGAAAAATGCAGTATATAGTAGAAGAAAACTTAGACCTGTGGTAGCATAGACAAAATGGCTTGAGAGGCTTTTTTCCTTCTCTCTAGTTTCTGTGGTACTGGGGTACTTCGAGACTTACAAAAGAAACTTTTCCAAGTTACCATTAATCTGCACAGGCATTGTTTTGAAGCAGCACTGATTGATTTAGCCTTCGAGGGTAGATGTCAGGCACCCTATTCGTGATTAAAAGCAGATAGAAAACAGGGAGATGAGTAGTGTTGATCGTACTGGATAATACTATGAGTGGAAAGAAGAGTACGAAGTAAATACATGTCAACCTTTTGGAATTTTATATACAATTTCAATGTTGGATTGAGTAATCAATCTTTTTATCAGTGTTTTTTTGTGCTGTAGTAAAATAGGCTTTAAGTAGTGAGAAGTTAATAGCTGCTCTAAGTAAAACACACAGGCATTGGAATGAGACCCATTCTCCATAACTAAGAACATGCAAAAGTTGCAGGGAAGTTTGTTTAAACTTGATGTGGTGAAAAATAAAACTATCATTCATGCCAGTGAGATTTACATTTTTTCTTGAATTTTTTGTCATTTCAAAGTAAGCCTGTTAAGAAATACTGCATTAGCACATAGGAAATCTACATTTCCACTTTAAGGCCTCTTCATAATTCAGATTTTTGTATTCCAAGATTTTTCTCTCTGTGATTAGTTCGGTAGCTTGCTCTGAAGCTCTGGTTTGAACTAATAACAAAGAGAAGCTGAAGGCTTCTTAGCAGTGACAGAAAGAAATACTGATGTGGCAAAATGAGAGGGTTATGGAGATTGCAGAGGGGAAGACAAAGAGGGACTGGGATCAATCACAGGTCCTCTGGGGCAGGAGGGGCTGGGAAGTGGCTACAAGGGCCCTTTGGCTGTGGGACTAGGGATGGGGGGTCTTCTGGCAGCTGACGGGGGGTCAGAGGCATGAAGAGGGCTCAGAGTATTTTTAGGACCGGGAGGGTTTGGCAGAGCTTTGTGGCAGCAGGGTCTCTTACTCCCTCATACTTTCCATCCAGACCAGTTCTTCTCATTGTCTTCTGCACTGTCCCATGTTGTGGGGTGCCTCTTGTCACCTCTGCAGCCATACGTTTTTTCTCAAGCTAACATTTTTTTTCTTTCTATCTTCGTTGCCCTGCCAATCTCTCCCAGACTTTGGGAAAAGGGCTGGGGGTCTCAGTGTCGCTTGTTCTGGCTGTTGGGACAGTGATAAAGGGAGGTATGAAGAAGGGTAAGGGAACTATGCAGAGGTGAGGACAGCGCTTCAGTAATCATAAAGAGCAAGATTTGCTTCTTGTGGAGTCCTGAGTGATGTGAGAGATGCACGGCAGAGAGGTATAGCAAGTCTGCCTCATGCACACTCATCTCTGTCCTTGGAGAAGGTGTCAGAAGTACTGTGTAAAGACAAGGTGCTAATCAGTGGTTTGGGATGTAGCTCTGCCATCCCCATCTCTTTTGGCATAGGTGAAATCTACTGGTAGAAGTGGAGTACTTACTTACAAGTGTGCAGGTTTGTGTGTGGGTGTAAAAGATGTTGAATGAAGAAGTGATCATTTTTTGCATCTTTTAATGGGGAAGATGATCTAGGAGGCTCTAAATGTGTCTGTCACAACATGGAATATTCACAGCTGTATATGTGCTGTGTGACAAAACTTATAGGGTATTTTAAAAATATTTTATCTGTGGAACATGCTAGAGAAGTGTCTTTATTCAAGCTGTCTTTGAAAGGGAGAAATTGAGTTGTTGGAATGAAGAGTGTCCCAACTTCTGTGGTTGGAGTGTACATTAACACTGACATTTGATTAGCTCAGAGCATTTTTGTATATTTAAAAGACCATTACTCTACCCAAAGCTATTTTTTTGTGTATTTTTTTGCCTTTTTTTTGGTGTAAATTTTCCGAGCCATGATGATAATAAAACATGTTCTAACTTGCCTGAACTGATTTGCATCCTACATCAACAGAAAGTGGAAAAAAACCCCAAACCCCAGAGCTCTAGTTTGAAATTAAGCCAACAATTTTCAAAGCATGCCAGCTTGTACTTTCCAAAATATAACAATCTGTACTTTCTTCATTAAGTAGAGTTAACGATTTCCAAAAGTGGGTTTGTTGTTTTTTTTTTTTTCAGTCAAAACTCTTTCAGCATGTAAAAATGAGCCTAATTAGGGTAATTTGAAGACAAGTAAGTGAAGAGTGCTGCAGTTGGTATAACAGCAAGTACATCTTGAGAAGAGTGCTGCAGTTGGTATAACAGCAAGTACATCTTGAGAAGAGTGCTGCAGTTGGTATAACAGCAAGTACATCTGGAGAAGAGTGCTGCAGTTGGTATAACAGCAAGTTCATCTAGGCTAGGTATAACAGCAAGTACATCCAAGCCTTTAACAGACACTTGGAAAGTCTTTGTTGTCAAGAGTACTTGTGCTTCTTTTGGTCTCAATGGGTAATGCCAATTCTCACCCCCTTATGATCTCCCTAATTCCATAAGAGCTTGCAGCATCACATGTGGAGAGGTCAAGATAACTTTCCATAGTTGTATCAACAGTACAGTTTATAAAATACCAGGTTATTGAGCTCAGTTTAATATCTTGTGGTATAACCCTTGCTCACTAAAGTGTGCAGAATCGTGTAAAATATCTACTGCTTTCAATGTCCCCAGAAGTAGTAATTTCTTTTTCTTAGTCTTTTAACCACCTGGCATCTTGTGGGTGTCTGTCTTGGAGCTGTGTCCTAGACAAACTCCATTAGAGAGAGATCTGAGCAAAGCTGTTTAAATAACTATCTCTTTAATTGCAGCTCTCCTTGACCAGATCAGCATGTTCCTCCTTACTTGCACTTGGGATCTGACTCTGGTTTTCTACTGTTTCCCCTTTCCTCATTGCACATAGAGAAGATAGAATAATGCTTCCAGTTAAATAAAAAGGCAGAGGAGAAAATAGATACTGAAAGCATAGCTGCAGTGTCCGATGTGGAGAAGAGGGGACAGACACATCTGTGCAATGACTTAAAAGGGCGGGTGAATTATCCAGAACATGACTTGAAGATGCAAGGGGTGGGAGTGGACCATGCAGAACTGTTAGCTTTGTGAATTCATTTGTTTCTCAACTGTGGGAAAAGTTTCGAAACAAAAAAACACTCTGTGGGAAGTGGCTCTGAGGTTAGACTTAATGCCCAAGACAAAAACCCATGGGAAAGTTACATAATGTTGAACTTTCATTTTATCAGAGGTTTGATTGCCTGTGGGCACTGGACATGGGAGTCTCCAGCTCTTAAAATCTTGGCCCTCATAGCACAGGACTGTGAGGGGTAAAGTAGATCACTGTTGGCGGAATATGAGCCAAACTGAGTGTCAGTGTCTTGGTAAGGAGCTGTGTGCCTTCCTTACCCGAGTGAAATGGTATCTGCCTGCTTATGACATTTCCATTAGGAGAGAACAGAACTGGGTGAGAGAATTGCTGAGATATACCATGAGATTCAGTCAAGTCATGAGATAGAGCAATGTGGGAAAGTACAGCCAAGAACCTTGGAGCTGAAGTGCAGCCCTTCATAGCAACTTAAAACAAAGGAAAGGCTATGTGGAAATGCAATAATAAAAGGTGTTAATGTGTGGAGGGGAATTTTCAGAGCCAAACCACCCAATTATCTTGCTTACAGAAGGAAACTGAAATTCTTACCTATTGAAAAGAAGTCCTCTTTTTCTTTCAAAATGTGTCACTTGCAGAAGAAGTGAGTATCATATGGCAAACCTAAACAAACCAACCAAATAAATTAAATGGCTTTTTGAATAGCTCTGTCTGGAAGTTGAGAGAAAAAGAAAATGGGGAAATAAAGGCAGTTAAGAGACCTGGAGGCATTTTTTCCTATCCCTGAAAAATAAAATTGAGAATCTTTCAGGTCCTATGCAGAATGACACAAGCCATGAGAAATTACTGATGATAAAATGTAGCTCCTCTATGCTAGCAGTATATTAAATTGTAAAAAATATACTCCTGCAGTATACTAAAAGATAAAATGATAAAGGAGTTTTTTGCTATTTTACTACTATGGAAAGGAATAAGGGATAGGGAAGGGGAAGAAGATTTGCTGAATAGGAATAACAGCGAATTCTTTTTAAAGGTCCTGGACAATGGAGGTTTATGTTTGTTATTCCCTGGTGAATTTTCAATGAGGAGAAAGGAATGTAATTGTATGCTCCTGTGATTAACTCCATTTGCTGTGCAGAGAGGCCCACATGGCCATGGCGTGCTCATGGCTGGGCTGAGATGAACATTGACAACTTTTGCCAAAAAAAGGGAGAGAAGCCAGAGTGCAGAGGATTTCATTAAGGAGCTCAAAAGAGAGGACAGCTGCACGTAATTTTCAGAAGCACATAGTTGTCTTTGAGGAAGCCAAGCAGTACCAAGAGTGAAGCTTAATTTTTATTTCCTAAAGAGTAAGAGCATTCCATTTATTTTATCTTTTATTTTCTTTTCTGATCTGGATTTAAATAAGTTATCTGCCCTCAGAAGAGGTGTTTCTAGCAAAGAGGAATTACTTCTCTGTATATGCGTAAGTATACCTACTTATGCTAAGTACTCACCATGAGTTATTAGTAGCTCATGGTTTGATGGTACCTGAGAGTAGCAAGTAAAAGGCATTCAACAAAACCATCCTGGAGCTGTCCAGTACAGAGCATTTCATTTGCAGAAAAACTGATTCTCTCTGCGCTTCTACAGTTGACCACATGCAGTTTTGTATTTGTATTTGTTTCATTTCACTCTATCTGATTTTTAAATAGTGCTGGGTGATATATGTTTTCTGCTCCTGCAGAGTTACTTAGAGGATGCCTTTGAAAGGTTGGACAAGTGCAGGCAATGAAATCTTGTTCGGAAATCAAAGTGCTGTGAAAATTCTGTTATATGGTGATTTCTTCCTGAAAACTCTGCTACACTAATACCAAAATAGAATTTAAGCACTGACTGTTGATACCTGAAGTAAATATATAATCACTTTAAATCATTAACCTATTTTCCTGTTTGAATACGCAGGAAATAGCTTTTGTTTCCTGAAAATGAATAGACCAAGATGCAAAGAATGTTTTGATACCATGGAAAATAATAATAATTATTATGACAATTACTGGGAAATAATCCTATGTACCTTTGTGACATAGACATTTTGACACTTTTTTCCTGAAGTGGTTATTTTCTAGTTCTTGTTTGTTTATATCATTTTCACTGGTTGATATTTTAAATCTTTTTTTGTAGTCATGGAAGTTTATTTTACAATATGGCTGAGAAGAAACTGGCTTTCTTATTTGTTTATTTCCTCTTTTCACTTTTAATACTATCTGAGAACCAATAATCATGTGCATAGATAGAGTTCATCTTTAACAAGTTCATTCTTAAACATGTAGGGCAGCATTTGATTTTAAAGTTCTAAAATATAAGGCAATGCTTATGGATTATGTTATAGTTGCTAGTTGTTATGGCTAAACTATAGCTAAATTGCTTGTGAGTTCTGATCAATTATACGGCCCAAATAAGAACCGAGAATCTAATCACACATCTTGGAATAATGCTCAGAGGCAAGAAAATCCATTTTAGTCAGTGGATCAGATTTTTATAGTTTAATTAAGAGAACAGTATATGATATTTTACATGCCGTCTTTGACTGTTGATACTATACCCCAGAGATTCTTCCAAGGAGACTTTTTTTTGAAAGAGATGACCCTTATACAGTCATTCTGGAAGTCATTCAAGTGCCAGAATACAAACTCATTCTAGTGCCATAATAAACCCTGGAAACACTGTAAGCGTTTGCTCTGAAACACTGTGATAGTCAAGATTTTGTGTTATTGGGAACACAGAATACATTAGAATTCCCTCTTGTATATAAATTCATCTTTTTAAACAAAACTGAAATCTACCTGTTTTTTAAGAGCACCGATTTGACATTTTCTAAGAGTACCAGTTTGACATGTAAAAAAAAAGCTCAAGTTAAATAACTCTGGAATATGTCTGAAAATGCATCTGGCATCTTTAGAAATGTCACATTTCTGGCACAAATAATAGTATTGTGTTCCTTTCGGTTTTTGAAAAAAAACTTTTAATAAAACTTATGATAATATAAAATTTGCTTTTTAAAGTTTGTGGTATTCCTCTGAAAGGTAAACTGTACACCTGTTTATTCAAGAAAGCGGCACCTGTACTTTGTTCAGGCCTGTCTGATAACATTAGTATACAGTGTAAGCAACTTGTCATAGGCCCTAGTAAGTGTGCCATGTTGTTTTATTCATTCTTTTGCAACCTATATTGGTGACAGTAGACATTTCTTAAGGGAAAGATGGAAAATAAGTTACGCATGTTTTGTATGTTTTGAGATATGGGAACTACTCTGGAAAAATTAATCTGAGCTTTTGAAAGAAAAGATGTTGCCTAAACTGCTCTAACCTCTAATGGCCATTTAATTCAAGTTAGCTCATTCAGAAGTGTGACACTCTTAAATTATTTATAAATTCTAGGCCCTTTCATGTCAAAAAGAAGCAAAGAGCAGAACTGTTTGCACTGTTCTCCTGAACACGAAAGTTGCAAGTGGAATGGCATGAAAGAGTCAGAATAGAATCATAAAATTGTTAAGGTGGGAAAAGCAGTGCCCCGGAAAGGAATCTGGGGGTCCTGGTAGATGGCAAGTTGAATATGAGTCAGTAGTGTCCTGGCAGTCAGGAAGGCCAAACATGTCCTGGGGGGCATCAGGCAAAGCATCATCAGCCAGTCGAGGGAGGAGATTGTCCTGCTCTCCTCTGCAGGGCCTTGAGAGGAAGCTGTATGAGGAGGACTGAGGTCACTGAGGTCACTTGGTCTGTTCAGCCTGGAGAAGAGGAGACTGAGGGGAGACCTCTTTGCAGTCTACAACTTCCTTGTGAGGGGAAGAGGAGGGGCAGGCACTGATCTCTTCTCTGTGGTGACCAGTGACAGGACCCAAGGGAATGACATGAGTTGTGTCAAGGAGGTTTAGATTGGATATTAGAAAAAGTTACTTCACCTAGAGAGTGGTTGGGTGCTGGAACAGGCTCCCCAGGGAAGTGATCACAGCACCAAGCCTGACAGAATTGAAGAAACATTTGGACGACACTCTCAGGCACATGGTGGGACTCTTGGGGGTATCCTGTGCAGGGCTAGTAGATGGATCAAATGATCCTTGTAGGTTCCTTCCACCTTGGCATGTTCTGTGATTCTGTGATCATGAACTCCAACTGTCAACCCAGCACCATCACCATGTTCACCATTAAACCATGTCCTCAGGGGAAAGTCTTTGGCTGTTTACTGTCATCATGGCTAGGCTTTGCGAACGAAGAGTAGGGAAGGACTCTACCCACGCTTGCTGCGAGCACATTGATGGCTAAGAAGGCCAATGTGAAATAGACAAGTCTGGTTGCAAAGGGCACAGCGGAAAGTCTCCTTGGGTGGTACTGGCAAGACTCGGTTCTTTCTGCATAGTCTTTTCTCCTTAAATGATTCTGCGTGTTGTTCTCAAAAGAGGCAGCAGCATTATAGCTAGTGTGTCTCCATGTCTCCCAATTGGAGGCCAGAGTAGACCAGTGATGGTGGTCGATATGGCCGAGGCTGAGATGTTGTTTCAGGGAGTCCTTGTATCTCCTCTTCGCGGCTCCTCTCTTGCAGCAGCCAGTGGTGAGTTTGCCATAGAGCACAATCTTGGGGAGGCGGTGGTCCTCCATCCTGGAGACGTACCCTGCCCAACGCAGCTGTGTTCTCAGCAGCACGGCCTCAATACTCGTGACCGCTGCCTGTTCAAGAACAGACACATTGGTCACTTTGTCAGTCCAGTGGATGTTGAGGATGGAGCGGAGACAACGCTGATGGAAGCGTTCGAAGAGTCTCAAGTAGTGGCTGTAGATGACCCATGATTCGGACCCATACAGAAGAATAGACAAAACAGCGCTGTGTAAACACTAATCTTTGTGCTTTTCTTCAGGTGTTTATTACACCAAACTCTTTTACGGAGTTTCCCAAAAGCACTATATGCCTTCGCTGGCTGCTTACTGTATGGGTTGTGATATTGTAAAATATGTAATCTGTCAGGGTAGTCTATGGTAGGTCTTCTGGTAAATAGTATTTAATTATTGCTCAAAGGAGGGAGAAAAGTGCCTTATTTGTTCTGGTTCCCTTGTGCAAACCTAAGAGGGTGTGTGGGTGATGAGTGCTTATGACTGGGATCACTGCTGAGTGTAGTAGCAAGTCTCATCCCTGGGGGCCAGATAACTCTCTGACCCATATGTTGAAGATTTCTTCATAGTCATAGAGTGGGAGGAAAGAATTTGCCTTTTTACCGTGAGTAACCTAGCAAGATGGAACAGGATGATGCCTTCCACCCCCACTCCATCCTTACAATACCAGCTTGTAGGGAATTGTCTGCAATGGCTGAGGGATAATTTTCTGCAGTTTTGAACACTGAGTTTTCTAAGAATTTCCAAGTGCAAGGCCCTGTCTGTTAGAACTGTTATAAAATCAAACAATTCTCAGTCTTGAAGGCAGTTCTCACGGTGCTCGGGAGATTTGGAGTTGCACTATTGCACTATTAAAACCTGATTAGTGAATGTCTGAAGATTAAACAAAACAAGTGGCCAGTAGCCCAGACTGTCTGGAGTGAGATAAAAGAAAAAGCAAAGATATAGGAGGTAAAAGGTTAAAGTAGTATTATAGGGTTCAGGGACTTTTTCATGAGGAGGGATGAGATGGTACTTAGGTTTCTGCTAGCTTAGTAGTGGGAGAATCACTCCCCAGCATCAAGGCTCATCATAAAGCAGGAATGTGGTATCTAGGCAGTTATGATACAGATACAGAGTGACGTATCCAACTACAAAGTATCACATCTGAAAATTCAAGCACAACAAAGATGTGTGGAATATTTTGAACGTGTTAAAAGAAGCATTGACCCCTAAACAATAAAAGAGCTAGTTAGTTGTGAAAGGGAAAAAGCCACCACTAATTTTTAAAGAATCACATGGAATAAAAGGGCACTTTCTCTGCATTTAAGTAGAAAAGCTGGGGTTGGGGGAAAGAGGAAGAGACACTGTTTTTATTCCTGTATCCCACTTAGACTCTCACAACCCCAGAACAGTACTGACCAGGACTGCATGCAGCTTCTGCACTGTCAGTCCCCACGACCTAGGAATCTTCCAGAATCCTTCAGACATCTGAGCTCTAGGTTCTCTCTCAGTGACCTGTAGCAATGCTCCTGACCCCCTTTCCCTCTCCCCCCATTCCCTGCAAGGAGCTAAATTACATCATTAGTGGCAATTCTTTAAATCAGAAACAGGTTTATTAGCAGACACTGAGGGATATCTACAACAGCAGTGCTTCCTAGATCATCCAGAATAATCATTGTCATCGGTTTATTCCATGTAGGTTACTTCAGAGATGTTGGTTTTTTTGGTGTCACTATTCCATAGATAGTTACCTCAATATACACTGTTACTCCAGGGCTGGGACAAAATGTTTGGATGTGTGAAGTTGCATTAGGTTTGTGTGGCCATGTTTTGGTGTTGGGAGGGTCGCAGCAGTGGCTTCTCTGAGACGAGAAGCTTCCACTATATCCGACAGAGCCAATGCCAGCTGGCTCTGAGACAGATCCACAGTTGGCCGAAGCCGAGCCCATCAGTGATGGTGGTAGCACCCTTGGGATAATGTAGTGAAGAAAGGGGATAAAATCTGTGCAATGGCAACTGCATCCAGAGAGAGCAGTGAGAATATCTGAGAGGAACAGCTCTGCAGACATCAGGGCCAGTGAAAAAGGAGGAGGGCAGAGGTGCTCCAGGTGCCAGAGCAGAGATTCCCTTGCAGATTGTGGTCAAGGCCATGGTGGGGCAGCTGTGCCCCTGCAGCCCATGGAGGTCCGCAGTGCAGCGGAGATCCACCTGCAGCCCCTTGAGGAGCCCACTCTGGAGCAGGCAGATGTCTGAAAAAGCCTGTGTTCCCATGGGAAACCCACACTGGAGCAGGCTGCTGGCAGAACCTACCTGTGGCCCCGTGGAGAGAGAAGCCCATGCTGGAGCAGGTTTACTGGCAGGACTTGTGACCCCGCAGGGGACCTGCAGTGGAGAATTTCATGAAGAACTACAGCTTGTGGGAAGGACTCATGTTGGAGAAGTTCGTGGAGCACTGTCTCCCAAGGGAGGGACCCAGTGCTGGAGCATGAGAGTCTTCCCCCTAAGGAGGAAGGAGCGACAGAGACAATGTGTGATGAACTGACTGCAAGCCCTATTCCCCATCCCCCTGTGCCTCTGGAGGAAGGAGGTAGAGCATTTGGGAGTAAAGTTGAGCCTGGGAAGAAGGGAGGGGTGTGGTGAAGGTGTTTTTAAGATTTGCTTTTATTTCTCATGATCCTACTCTGATTTGAATGGTAAGAAATTAAGTTAGTTTTTCCCCAAGTTGAGTCTGTTTTGCTCGTGGCAGTAACAGGTGAGTGATTTCTCCCTACCCTTATCTCAAACCATGACCCTTTGTTATATTTTCTCTCCCACTTCCAGCTGAGGTGGATAGTGATAGTGTGGCTTTGTTGGGCACTTGGCCTCTAGCTGGGATCAACCCCCCCAGAACTAAAAGGCTTTTGGGTAGAAACAAGGAATTAATCTGAGATCTTAAAATAGCAAACATACTAAAATGAAAAAAACCAGCTCCCTGTTGAGATGCCTGCTTGGGCCATTGGAAAATACTGTTGTTTTTCCTGTGTCAGAAAGTGATTTACAACATCCAGGGAGAGGTTTGATCTTCTGGCTTACGTAGTATTTTTTCATAATGCTATTTACCTGTGTGAAACGATGCTGAAAGCAGAGAAATATCCAACCCAGGGACATGGGGTGGATAGTGCAGGACAGCCCTGGCCTTCTGCCCACCCTGCACCTCTGCAATACCTTCTTGCTGTGATTTGTCCATTCATTGGTTGCTTAACTCTTCACCTGCTGTGTCCTTAGTTGCTTGGTGGACTGAATGAAAACTGTATGGTTAGGACCAGGAAGGTGCTTTATACTTCAGAAATGTAATAAAAATAATTGTCTTCATATAATGGGCTATAGGAGTCGTCACAGTGTAAAGAAAGTGAGCAGGAATACTTGCTGGAATATCTTTAGTCTTCTTGCAGGGGTAAAGCAACTGGGCTTGGAAATTGTGCACTGTTTTAATTTTTGCTTGGTATCATACTGTATCTGGAACTGCAAGTGTTTCTCAAAGTTTCTCTCTCATTTCGGATATACTGGAAACAGTAAATGTTTATGTTTTCCCCTTCAAGCATGAATGTACTAAATTTCTTTTTTCTTTCCTCAAAAATACCGTTTAAAATCTTAAGGGTTTGATTTAACTCCCCTGAATATAACTGGAATTCTTTCAAAGTTTTCACCAGCTCGGGTCCTAAACTCCTTTGGAATTTCTACTATTTCCATTCCTTCAGCCATCACAGCCTGTTTTCAGTATTTTCAGTGAAAGCAAGACTAGGCAAAAAGAACCCTATCATTTAAAAAACAGAGAATTGGAAAACCTAAAAATCCTTTTTATCTGTTTGTTATATGATTCTTCTTCATTTAATGTCAGTGAATTTATATATTGTTGTTAAAATGCTAACATTTAATCAAATGGTTGGGAGGCCAGTCTACTTCATTATACCTTTCTATGTAGTCTGAAAGTTGCTGTACTAATTTAAATGGAATAAGCATCCATTCATTGTATTGTGTAAAACATTAACATCAAGTTTTGAAGCTTGAACAGATAGTTTAATCAGCTGTTCCTGTGGCTACATATTGCTATTGGAAAAAAAAGGATTAATCTAATTTGCCTTTTATTGAATGCTTCTGGAAATGAGGGAAAAAGAGGACAGGTAAAGAATTGCAAAAAACCAAGCTTTCAAATAAAGTTTTGAAACCTTTGACCAAAACATGAGTCCATGGCATCATTCTTATCCTCTTCAGCGTTTGACAGTACTTAAATTAAAACTAATAGTAGCATTAAATATAATTTGTGGAAAAAGACACATGAATAACAATAATGTGCTTGGTGCTGGAATGCAGATCTGTTTTGAGGGTTGAACAGAAGAAAAAGATAGGGAGACAGAAAAATATAATTTCTATTTCTGATGCTGGTCCTTATTTGCAGGATGCAAATGAAGCCCATAGACTTATTCTTTCCTTCACATAGTAAACTTAATTTAAATCACCTATTGAGTATTGCTAACTGCATCTCTCTTGTTTTCAAGGCAAATGTTGCAGTCATGACGTTGCAAATAATATCTTAGCTGAGCCAACCTACCTTCCCTTTCTTAAAAGTGGAGAACAAAAATAAAAAGGTGTGAAGAAAATAAACGTAAAGGGAAAATAAAGCAGTGCGTGAAGAGCTATTGGCAGAAATGTGTGCTTGACATATCAGGACCTAGCTGAATCTCGTAGCACTGCCAATATTTTTGAGTCCTCAGCTGTTTTGCCTTTCTGAGAACTTTGAAACCACAGCAGTAATGGATGAGCAATTCTTTATATCTCCTGTCAACTAGACATAATCCTAAAGTAGTCTTTTAATTGCATTAGAATTTCTTATTTGGATTGAATCCATTTTTATGTTGCCTTTATGCCTCTTTTTATCAACACTGGTTGTTAGAGATTGGTATACCTTTCTCTCAGACTTGAGCCAATTTTGATAGTGGTTTCATTGCTAAATGATATATAATTATATATAATAATATATAATTATTTTATATATAGTTATATGTGCCTCAACAGAAAGCACTGGCCCAATTGAACACTACATTCTTTAGTGCAGACAAAATGCTCTCCCAAACTATTGTACCAGGTAGTAATTTTTATTAAATTGTTTTCTGTATTTCTCTTAGGTAACATTGTTATTTGTACATGTGCACATTCAAAATTGGAACTTTTGGATTTCCTGTAGGAGTAGGTTGAAACATTTCTTATGCAGAATCCTATTATCGTGTGCGAGGTCAATTTCAACTGTACAATTTCAGTGTCAGATTTTATCCTAATGATTAGCTGGTTTGTTTTTCTTGGGTCTGTCCAAGGAGGGAAATTTCTATGGAATTCAAGATGCTTGATAAAGAGAGAAATAACAGCACAGGCTTTTCGCAGACGGGATGAAATCATGGTTTCTAGAGAGACCTCAAATTAATTTGTTGCAGCCAGAACTCTGAGCTGCCAAGTGTGGTTACTTACATAAGTTGCCCATCTTACATTGTTTTCCTGTCAGTTGCATGTCAGTCCAGTAGCTCAAATGCTGTGGTAAGCCTCCTTTTTCTTTAACTCATAGTAACTAATTGCTGGCTCCTGGCACAGCATTCTCTTGGAGTGGGAATAAATCGAACAAAATGCAAAGTGCCAAAATAAATTGGATTTAAAAATACAAGTCTTTTGTGACTTCAGATGTTAGAGCATGAAGACAGACTTTCTCTGCTGTAGGCTGGGGGAATCTGTGAGTTTGTTTGGTTTACTGAATCATATGAAAAATAAACGGTCAGCCCATCCCACTTAAGAGAATTATTTGCTTTCATAAATATAATATCTTTTTGCTTGGGTTATAATGTATATCAACTGCTTACTTTGGTCTTCAATGTACAGCATTGCAGTTGGTGTAAAGTCTTTATACAGCAGATTAAAAAAAGTGTTCTTGCCAAAATCTGCTGAAAAGATGGTAAATTCTTTAATCCTCTCTGCTCCTTTACATAATCTGCATAATACTTTATGCAGTTTATGTATATCAAAGCTATAAACATGGAGTGTAGTCTTACCACGTATTAATTCCTGTGGGTTTGTTTTGTTTATATTGAGTATCTCTAATCATGAAAATTCCAATCATGTTGGAGAATAGTTGATTTTAAAGTACTGGCCCGTTGGATTTTTTTATTACCTATCCCTACAATGTCTTCTGGAGTGAAGATTGAAGTGGTTTGCATTATTAGTAGTTTCAGCAATGTTCTTTTTGACTGTTAAGTCAACTATTTTTAATGAAATGCTTAAATTTTGGCTGTGACAAAAATGAATGAAATATCAAAAATAGTCTTGAAGTAGTTTTAGTGCCCTTACTGAGTTTTGAGGGGCAAACAGAAAACAGGAAGCAGGAAAAGACCACGCTAGTATATAACTTGAGGGACCACAGAGGTCTATGTGGAGGCAGGTGAGACTGATTTCTGAAAATGTGGATGTAATGTGATGCTAATGTTTCTCTGAGGTCTCCAGTATTCATCCACGTTCTGCAGACACTTGGACACTGACTTTCAGCTAACCTAGATTGCTTTGCCATCAACCCTGCACAGCTCCTATTGCTGCAGCTGTGGACTTGATATACTCACACAGCTGCAAGGGTTCTTTGCCTACATTTGTCCTCACTTTTTCATGTGTTTCTCCAGCTCTGTTTGCAGATCTCTGTTCTTTAGTCTGTCTGTCAGGTAGGCTTTTAGATTTATAGAGAGAGGGCAAGCAAAACTATGCCTCTTACCCTTGCTACTGTTGTAAAAAGAACGATAGCAAAGGTGGGGGAAATGGGGTGGACAGGCCAAGCAAAACCCCCATTAGCCTTTTCTTTTTAAGAGAATCCAGGAAATGCTTTCTGCTTGATTTCAGGGTTAGGAAATAAAATATATCAAACTGTACTCTACTCTGTGTACTTTGTATTGCCATGTATTCTTATATGGACTTAATGCAGCTATGGCTCAACCAGAAGAAAACCACTTTACAACTACTTTTCATCATTGCTGCACTAGTACTTTCATTTAAAAAAAGCCCAAAGAAAACTCATAATATGTTTAACTTAAACACATGGGTTTCTTTCTTGACCCCTCTTAATAAAAACTGTAGTCATATGCTTAATGTTGTAGAACAATCCTGGTGTGAATGTAATTATACTGCTGATTATGCCAAAATAGTTTGTTCCAGCATAAAAATAGAAAGAAATTGTAGGTGGGATACTCATGTACTTGTCACTGTAGGAGATTTCATCTATTTATATGCAGTCTTGCGTTTATGTACTTATATGTATGTACAGATTGAACCTCAATTAATTATGTCTTCCCAGGAAATACTATTATCCTTTTAAATGTCTGCAAGTATAATTACCTCATTAGTTGTGCCCACCAAAAAAAAATAAATGAAGAGCAACAAGATATTGAAAAAATGCAGAACGGACTGAAATCCAAGTTGAAATAAATACAGGTTCAACTGAATTACTTGGTGAAAGAAACTGACTTAGAATAACCTCATAGACTTTTTGAATGCTTAGGACTGGTAGTATAAGGTAGAGTTAGGAATAGTTAAATGTAAATTGCCCTAACATTTTATTTGTTAAATGCATTAATTTTGAAAACTGAGAGCAAATACAAAAAGGATGTGATATAATATTACACTACTTTTCCACATTACTTAATGCATATTTATCAGAATTTTCAGGGTTACTTTTCTCTTGCTGTACAGTTTCTGTAGTATTGCATAATTTTTGGAAATGCAAAGAATCTCTTGTATGTCCTTTCAGTCATTATTGTTGTAATGTCTTAGTACTTGTCCCTTTGTAGGCCAAACCTAATGATCTCTAGTTGAATTATGGGATGTTTATGCAGTGATATGAAATATGAGCGAAGTGTTAATTTATACTTGGAAGGCTAGATTATATATATATAACCTTTAGTCTGGTTATTCTCTCAGAATGCTGGAAAGGTTAAAATCATACTATTCGTGACTTTCTTAGGCAGTAATTAGCAATGGGAAGAAGTGAAAGAAAGAACTCCTCCTTTTAGTGTAGTTCTTCAGTGTAGTTCTTAGTAAGACATCTTCATGCATCAGAGAAGCCAGGGTTCTCAGAGGAAAGAAATATATCTCTCTCCATTCTCCAGTTTGAATAGTGACAAAACTGCACTGAAGAACAAAAATTTTTGATTCTGTAAGATTTTGAATTGCTCTAAGTGGAAACTTTCCTCAGAGAGTATTCCTGGGAAGAGTAAAATGATATATTTATCTTGTCACTGAAAAAATGGCTACCCAAAGACTGCATCAGTAAGTTGATCGTTAAGTTACAGAAGGTGCTGCTTTTAGGTGTCATAAATGCAAAGTGGAAATACTGCTTAACCTGCTTAGGCACCTACATTTCCTACTGAAAACTTAAATTGGATGTGAAATTATTCTGCTGTTCATGCATACAGGAAATACTGTAGTTTGAACCTCTATGCACTTCTGTATAGCAAAGCTGTTTTGGGAATTGCATGCCTTTGCCATCTGTAACAGGCTGGCAGTCTTGAATTCATTCAGGAATCTAGTAGAGTCTGTTGGTTTCAGTAATGGCTGTATCACGTGTCCATTGTTTAGGAAACCCTAAGTTCAATGTACTTCCCAGTCAGCAGTGTTCAGTGACCCTGTTGGTGCCAATGCTGCTGCACAGCAAAATTGCAGCACCCAGAAGACAACAGGAAATAAGGTACAGGAACTGTGCAATTGGTTAATGCTGCCTAAAATGACACAGCATGTGGGTGAGTTGATGTATCACAATTTCCAAACTTCACTGAGTTTTCCTCCTTCCTGTGAAAAAAACCTGAATGTGCATTGGGGAGGCTGTCAGCTGTCTCTGACCATGCACTCACAGGGCATGGGCTGATGCAGACAGGTTTTACTCTACCATCTTTCCTGCCTTTGGTGAAGACAGAAATAATACTTGGCCAACTCTGCTTGGTGGAGAACAGGGTCTTACGCTACTACCATATGGGTCGTGGCTCAAGGGCCTGATGCTCAGTAGCATTTTTAGGGTTCTACCTTTCACGTACTCTGACATGCACAGAAACTTGCCTGAGTCTTGATGAAAATCACTCAAAAATATAGAGTATACTCTACAGCCCCTCATTTCAGGGGCTCAGAGCAGAGGCCTTTACATAAATTGGTATCCCTCTGTCTGAGGCAGACCGTTTTACGTCATGCTATTGTTTACATATGCAGAGGAAATAAGAAGCAAGCGCCTTCCCAGCACAATCTGACCCATCTCCTACAGCTCCAGCAACAAAAGGTTGGCACAAGGACCCTGCTTTCTTGTAGCAGCAAGCAGAACTCTCAAGGGCAGAGAATAAAGCAGTGAGCACTTCCATGGACCACCATAGAGACAACATTCTTCTCTGTTTCTCTTAAAAAACCTGGAAATAGTAGGACATGATTAATAGTGATGAATTTTGGCTTTTGGCAATGTCAGTGGAGAGGTCCTGGGCTGATATTAGTGGTGGCCTCTCCATGGGGGAAATAAGACACTTGGGCAAGTATTCTCTGTAAGTAATATCAAGTACACTTCTGTTGCCTGTTCAATAATTACTGTGTTGACAAGAAACAGAAGTTTGGTCTCTGGAGCTGTTGGTTTGGCATCCCTTTTGACTGTTAAAAGTGCAGTGCTGTATTATTATTTTCTTTCAAGTGAAGTGAACAGTGGATAGTTCCTGGAATCCTCGTTGACTGGTTGCTTAAGTTTTGGGTTTATCCTTCAAATTTTGGGTTCTATTAGTCCGTTTTGGACTACTAAATAGTTATTTGGCTTCATATTTAAAATGAAGTTCCCAAGTACAGGCTTTGTTATAAATAAAATACATAAGGATTCTCACAAATAGATGGAAAAAATGACCTGATGAGGCTAAACAATTTGGTTCTGCGAATGAGATAATCTTGTTTTGCCAATTATTTTACTGATTCTTTTTAAGAAATAAAGGTTGGAACACAGTTTTCATCAAAAGAAATCTTGCTGTGATGTCATAGTTTCATGACTTTAATGTCTTTCAACTTAAAGATGTGCACTGATGGCTGCTGTAGCATTCATTATGCTCTCTCTACTCTAGGACAGTCAGTAAATGCTGTTTTAACATGTACTTCTCCCACAGTGAAGTATTAATGTTTCTGTGGAGCAGCCTCTTCCTCAGAGGCACAGGGCTTCCTTGCAGCCCTCTGCTTTGCCTTTGCCACTCAGCCAGCTCTGAGTATCTGCCTCTTTTCTGTAGCTTCTGTCATTCCCGTGGGAGGCTCGTTCCTGAAGGTACCAGTGGTAGGTTCTTGCTGAAGGATGAGCAGAGATGAAAGGGGCCGGTGCAGTTTAAAGAAGTCATTAATGATTTCTGCAGGGTTGGTGAGAGGAGAGCAATGCCAGCGAGCAGGATCCCAGTGTCCCTGCCTGACCTGAAGTGTCTGCGCTCATGACAGAGCACATACCAGTTCTGCGTTGAAGGCAGCATGTTGTTAAAATCATTTTTAAAATGTATTATTTTGTTTTAATTAAAAACAAAGAAAATGCAATATCAATGGTAACTGTCCCTGTACTCCTTTTAGTGAAGACTGATGGCAATGAAGTCACTAAGTTGCTTGTTTTTTATTTTTCTTTTACATAAATTCTCTGGGTGTTAAACAAATAATCATTTAGACAATCACAGAGGTGACAAACAGCAAAAATTAGTTAATATACTATTGTGATGTTTTGCTCAGTCTTCTTTTTCAAAACTACTCCTTATAATCTTTTTTTCTTTTGGGTTGTTAGTGGGAGAAATCAATAGGATTTTATAGTTATGGTCAGCATTGTAATGTGTATATATATCAACTCTCTGTACAGAAATATGTCTTGTTTTTTTTCAGTTATGGGCTGAAATTTTTCTGATATTCCAAAAGCATGCAGTTGTCCTTCAGTTACCTGCTATTCAAATTCCCACATAGTTTTAATTTCGTATGTTCTTCTTTGGTATAGATCAATCTGGCCTCATGAGAGATGTGTTTTACCCTTCAGTAAACACTTGCCATGGAAAAGGCTGAAAGGGATTTTAAAATAATCAATCATACAAACCATTAAGTCTGAAATAATGTAAATTGATTAACTGACACTTAATTTGTTTGAATTAAGATGATATCTGAGTATTTGTGTAGCATCATTGGAAGAGTGCATCTCAGGTCCTATTCCATAGACCCCAAAGTGCTTCATCTGGTTTCTCACCCATTTTGACACTAGGTAATATGAATAAAGTGTGGGGTTAACTTGCAATTACCTGTAACCTGAAGGAGAGATTAATAACAGAATAACAATGTTTTTGCATTATTAGGTCGGAGTAGCATTTCCTGGAAGTTAACTTTTTTGCATTTTTGAGGTTGTTTGTGAAGATTTTTATTTTTAGATGCAATGAGTGCTATATAAACAGTGGAAAAAGCAAATGCTTTTTCCTGAAATGCCTGAGTAAATCAGCTTATGGATTTGTGGCATATATTCTCTTTGGCAAACACAGATAATGAATCTACCATGAATGAAACTGGCACTGAAATTACTACTGCTCTACTTGCCTCCACAACTATGTAATCCCTTTTTCTCATATCATTTTCCTAAAAATCATGTCAGGTAGATACATCTTTAGAGAAAAAGGTTTGTGTTTAATTGCTGTAGAATTTTGTTGCAGGTTAAACCTTACTGGCTGCTTGATGGCTGCTCAGTATGTTGTAGTGATTAAGTGGCATTCTCTTCAGTTTACTCCTTTAACTAAGCTTGGAAAAGAAAGTGGTTTCTTATTTCCATTTATCTATTTCTTCTCCTTAGAAGAGGCACTTGCCATAGACATGCTGATTTGTGTTTTGGTGTATTTGTGGAGACCAGTGTTTTCCAGCACTACAGAGGTTTCAGAACATCTGCCAATACCTGATTTCTGGTCGTGCAGTGGGCACCTTGTCTACCCTCAAGAGTTCAAAAATGAAGAGCAGCAACATAAAATGGACAAATACACACAGCTTTCATCCCTCCTTCTCTTCTTCCTACCCCACCCCCCTGCCTGATAGATGGACTTCTAATTTTGTTGTGTAATAAATATTTTAATTTGTATTTTTAAGGGGGTGTGTAGGTCATTTTGTTGTGGGCATAAGTAAAGGTTTATGACTAGAAGAAATAAATATGAAAAGAGAGGGAATCTTGGCCTTATGCAAAGAAAGCATTTCAATTCTAGGAAATGGGCTGAAAAAAATGGCGAGAATGTTAGTGGTAAACTTATGTGTAATAGATTAACATGGCTGACAAAGCACATCCTTTCTACATATAGTCAGAAGATTAAATATTTCTCTTCTGGCTAGATCTAAAATACTTACATTAGTGACACTGAAGGGCAGTGAAATATATTGACCCTGAAAATTTCATTTAACGTTGAACCTCTAATACAGTGCTTCAAAAATGTATCTTTTACCATTATAATACCTTTTTTTTTCAGTAAACATAATGAATAAACATAGCTTAATTTAAGTAAATTTGTCAAATAGTATTTATAGCAGCAATATGAGACCAAAATTGTGTTTGCTTCACAGGGGGTTATAGTGCATAAACCCTGATAGCAGAGAAGGCATAAATGGAGGGAAAAAAATCAAAAGTTGAAGATGTATTATATGATCTTGGATGTCACAGTACACAGTCTGCAGGGCTTGGCTCTGCTGGGGAAGGGCTGGGGGTTGCTGAGCCCCTGACTCCTGGTGACAATCTCAGTCCTGTGGTAGAGGAGGGGGAATCGTACCAGCCTTCCTGAAGTAACCAGGTGTGTGGGTTGAGACTGAAGTAACACCTCCCCACCAGTACCTCATACATAAACACTTGCCACATTTTGCATCGGGCTGTCAAGTCTTTTGATAATGGCTACAGAGTGGGATAGTGTTTGGGCAAGTGTGGCTGGGAATATAACCTACTCGTGAATATGCCTAGCAGGTAAGTGTATATATGTGCCTTGGTGAAAACTGAGCTTCCACAGGAAGGTGGGTGAGTATTGTTGAGTTTAGAATCTCAGTTTTTGGCTTACATGCCTGACTGACACTTTTTGGGTCAATGGTTCATTGCAGGGTGGCCACATCTGGGCTTGCAGATTTGGTTCAAAGTTATTCTTCATGCTCAGTTTTTAAACCAGAGAAGCTTGGATTTGTTTTGTGATACCATAACACTGTATTTTCTTTTCATTTTTTCCCATCTAGTTTTATCTCAGGACCTTGAGAATAAAATACACATGGCACAGATCGTAACATTTTTTCAGATGCTGTTAGTTCTGCTACTTCATGATTACATCTCAGCTGAAGTTGGGGAAACAAGAGCAAGTAGGTCTTAATTTTTGCATTTCAGATAAGTGCAACTTCAAAGAATACCTTGAATTTTTTGTATCCATTTTTGATGTTGATGGCGATTTTCTTCCAGTATAATTTTTCTGGTGAAAATCCTGTAATATATGAGAAATAGCTTAAGTATCTTGTTTCTCCTTTAGGAAGAGAATATATTTATTTCTCTTTTGTGTCTTGGAAGTGCTCAAGGGGGCAGATGGAACTGTAAAGCTACAGTCTTGATTTAAGGTTGTGTCTTTTGAGTATTTGTATTTTCATTTCTTCAGAAGTCATGTTCTGAATAGCTTAATGTTATGTGAGAAACTAAATAAGGAAAAATAAAGATGCCACGAGAGGAAGCTGAGATAACCTCAGTTCTGGGACAGACCTCCTTGCGTATTCTCCAAAATGAGCATCTCAACCCCCATAAAATCGTGTTTTATACTCTAAATCTGGTTTATAGAAAATCTTAAAGCAAGGTAGTTTTTTGAAAGACAAAGTGACTGAATAAAATGAATGTGGAAGAGTTTCCTCTGGCCGTGGTGCTTTCAGGGTAAGTCTTTTTCCTCTAGTTTTGTTCTCAATGCAACAATTTTCACTACTCCATATTAGCAATTTTCAAACTCCATAAAATTCCTTTTGGTCTCTAGACTTTCTGATACCAAGTTGGATCTCTGTGGCTTACACAAACTATAAAGTCCCCTGTTTGTTTTCTGTTTTTTTTGTTGTTTTTTTTTTCCAAATGGAATGTATTTGTCAATATAGGTCCTAATTCAAACAGCAATTGATAGTAAAAATGTTTACTCTGGAAGAAGAAAGTGAAAGTGTTCATTCAAATGATAATTTAATTTTTATTATTTTTTAGGTTGCAGAACTGCTCCGGCGGATTTAGTTTTTATCTTAGATGGCTCTTACAGTGTTGGCCCAGAGAACTTTGAAATAATCAAAAGTTGGCTTGTCAATATTACAAGAAATTTTGACATAGGGCCAAAGTTTATTCAAGTTGGAGTTGTCCAGTACAGCGATTACCCTGTACTTGAAATTCCCCTTGGAACTCATGAATCGACTGAGAACCTCATCAGGGAAATGGAGTCCATACACTATCTGGGAGGAAATACAAGAACAGGAAGGGCTATTCAGTTTGCTTTTGACCATCTTTTTGCAAAATCTTCAAGATTTTTAACAAAAATAGCAGTTGTTCTCACTGATGGAAAGTCACAAGATGAAGTCAAAGATGTAGCAGCAGAAGCAAGGAAAAATAAAATCACTTTGTTTGCTATTGGTGTTGGCTCAGAAATTGAAGAGGATGAACTTAAAGCTATTGCCAACAAACCTTCATCAACTTACGTATTTTATGTTGAAGATTATATTGCAATATCAAGAATTAAAGAAGTTATAAAGCAGAAACTCTGTGAAGGTAAGTGCTTGTAAAATATTTTAGGTGTGCAAAATGTCGTTCGGTCCACATATTTCTTAATTTCACAAGTAGAATATGTGATGAATGTAACCTGAGGGACTTGATAATCTTTACCATGATCTTCTTTCATTTTGGCATCAAAATCAAAATCACTCCCCAAAGTTTTGAAGTGGTTTTCCCAGTCAAGCAAAGAGGTATATTTGGGAAAGATAGGATGTTTTAACCCAGAATGTGTTTAATTTCGATATGTATCCTTTTGCACTAAGCCAATCTTTTTTTTTTGCATTGCTTAAGTTTAGAAACACTAAAACAGTTGAGCAATTCTTATACTGCTGAGAATATAGTGTTTACTTTATTGTTTTTTCAGTTGCAACTGATACTCATGCACAATCCAGCATTTCTTCTTGACAGGTGAGAGAATAGCCTGCCACTACAAACAGGAGTTCTTCTGAATACATACTTCTTCTAGTATGTATTGAAAAACTCAGAAGAAAGACTATTGGCAAAAATCATAGAATCACAGAATGGTTTGGGTTGGAAGCGACCTTAAAGATCATCTAGTTTCAACGCCCCTGCCATGGACAGGGGCATCTTCCACTAGAGCAGGTAGCTCCAAGCCCCATCCAATCTGGCCTTGAATCCTTTCAGGCATGGGGTCTCCACCACTTCTCTGGGCAGCCTGTTCCACTGTGTCACCAGCATGACAGTAAAGACTTTTTTTCCTACTATCTAATCCAACTACTTTGCAGTTTAAAGCCATTTCTCCTTGTCCTATGACTTCAGACCCTTGTGAAAAGTCCCTCTGCAGCTTTCTTGTAAGCCCTCTTAGGTACTGGAAGGCTGCTCTAAGGTCTCCCCTTCTCTTCAGCCTTCTGTTCTCTGGGCTGAACAACCCCATCTCTCTCAGCCTGATTTTATAGAAGAGGTGTTCCAACTCTCTAATTATCTTTGTGGCCTCCTCTGGGCTTGCTCCAACAGGTCCACATCCTTCTTGTATTGGGGGCCCCAGACCTGCACACAGCATTCCAGGTGGAGCAGATGCCTGGAGTTCTAGCAAGCTGTTATGATCTTTCTTAGAAGGATTTCATATAAGAACTGGGCAAGACCAACATGGTAAAGTGCCTTTTTAGCTTTAAAATGCTAGCAGCATTACTACATTGAGTTTTCTGTTAATTTTGTAAAACAGTGGCTTTCCCATTAAATATATTAAAAAGATATCAGATGGCTTCTAAAATGTATCACTCAGACTCTATTATATCAGTGTTATTTTGTACATGTTTTATTATCAAGAACTGATGCAAGTCCTATTTCAGTTCTACCATATTTCTGCACTTAGTAAGTGAAAAATATTTTTGTTTGCTCTCACTTTGAGTGTGTGGACTTCATCGAAAAAATATGGTGATACTTTTGTTGAGAATACTAGTGTTTATTTCTTGATACATCAAATGAAATCATAATAATTCCTTGTGGCTGATGTAGTAAGGTGATCAGTCCAAAAATTAAATCAGCTAAGTGCAGCTAAATTCTTTAATAGAGCTTCATGCAGAGTGAAATTCCCCTAAATAAACACCATACTTTCTTTAAATAAAGTTTAGAAGTACCATTATATTTAATCAAATTTCAGAATTAAGTTAATTAGTATCCCTTAAAATTCAGCTGCAATATGTCATAGTAATCTGTGAATGTTGAATGCTTGTACAAACATGTACTTACTGTTTCACTTGAAGTGACCCTTTGCTCCTTCCCCCTGACCTTGCGCACTTCCCTCACATTAGCACTGAGATGACTCTCTCACACTTGGCAGCTTCATTTCTAACCACATTGTCTTTAGCAAGTGAACTGCAAGACTAGTAAACTGGAAGTTTTATACTGAGTTGTGAATGATTTTCTTTATTTACTGATTATCACGTTGTTACGATTTACTTCGACTGTGGAAGTTCCGTGAGCGCTGAGCAGCAATGATTTGGAACAGTTACTTTGGCATAGATCCATAATAATGGCCTATGTCTGCATTTAGTTTTTGATTTTACACCTATTTCTAATATTGTAACTGGTAACAGACCATTGTGTTCATTTTCTTGTCTATGTATATGTATATGATTATCTGTAATCTGAAACGACCGTTATTCAGCTTTGAAATAAATGTTGAGAAATATTCCCATGATTACAATGCACAGTTGAAGAAACCTGAAAAAATGTAGTGTTATTACTCTTACTTAATATTATAAGTATGTTGACTTTAATCCTGCATCTGTGTTTTAAGAAGAATGAGAAGGAAGGTTGTGTTGGACTTTGTAGTTCCGTTCTCTTTTTGGAAGCATTCAGGAGGTAGACATTTTAATTTCCAAAATGTAGGCAGATTTCTTGCAATTCTTTCTTGTAGAACAGAGAGGTAATATATTTTTAATTTGGTGGTCAGGTGTCATTTTGCTGTGGGGAGGAAAAGAAAACTGAGGAGAGTTTATGTGGCTTGTTGCTGCTGGCCCAAGTACCTGTCACATGTCCCCTTAGAATGGATTGTCTTTTCCCACCATAGACAGTTTGTGCAGGCAATTAGCTGAATTTTCTTAGAGTTTATATATCTTGCCTCACCCACCAGGATGGGGTATCTTCTGAGTTCCCTTGGATTGTTTGGAAAGGGAAGTCATGAAGCACTGCTCATATTATAAATACAAACCAGTCTAGACCTTTGAGCTAATAATTCCCTGGCACAGGGACATGAGTTTTCCAGCCTATAGCTGGTCCACATAGAGATGAGAGAACTCTCCAGCCTTTCTTTGGAATGTATTCCTAACCTCTTCTGTGTCCATGAACTAACGCTTTTCTGAAGAAACAATAGGAAATTAATAAAGAAAATGTATGTATTATAACTACTTTAGCATAATTTATTAAAACTAAAAATTTTTAGTCACTTTATAATTCTAATACAATGTCTACTATAGCATTAAATGTCACTCTCCTATCTCCTTTTCTTTTTTTTTTTTCTTTGAGACAACTTAGGTCCAATGTCTAGTAATGTTTTTGTGTTAAGAGAATTAACCAGAGATAACATGCAGTTAACTTAAATTTCCACTGAAAATATATCACGCACTGCTTGTCCAGTGAGAATAGCTTCCAGCAGATTTCGGTGTAACAGACAAAATAGCTCAGAGTCTATTTCATGTTAAAGAAGATGAAAAAAAAGACTTGTAGATAATTTTACCTTTGTCCATTTTCAAACTGATTTTATAGTCGGGAGGGATGCTGAATCCAAATTATTAGTGCACTGCGGAAATCAACATCTGTAATTTTATAGAGTTTTGAAACCATGCAATTTTAGAAATTAAATTCAATATTTTTATTAGCCAGATATTGTAACGCCAATGAACTACTGTTAGGGACAATTCAAAATACTATGTGAATGTAATTGTAGTAAAATATGACATCTTAGTATTCTTGCTTCAAGTTCCTGAGAATTCTGTGTATGACTTCTCTCATGTTGTACTTAACTGACAGTTCTCAGTTCTCTGTTTATTTCTTGAAAGACAGATACAAAAAATTAGTTAGGTTGGAGCTTACTTTTTGAAAGTTTTAAATCATATTTTGAAGTATCCTTGCATTTATTACTTTGCAGAATCTGTTTGTCCAACAAGAATTCCAGTGGCAGCTCGAGATGAAAAAGGATTTGACATTCTTGTAGGATTAGGTGTGAAGAAAAAAGTTAAAAAGAGAATCCAAATACCAACAACTAATGCAAAAGCTTATGAAGTAACGTCACGTGTTGACCTCTCAGAACTGACAAGGTGTTGAAATTTATAAATGCTTTCTATACTTAGTAAATTTTTTTTTTTTTTGCTTTGAGTGAGAGAGAGAGTTATTTTAAGATTTATATGAATATTCAAGTACTGTTTTGTTTTTTCCCCTCTTCCCCCTTATTTAGGAATGTGTTTCCAGAAGGTCTTCCTCCATCTTATGTGTTTGTTTCCACTCAAAGATTTAAGGTAAAAAAGACATGGGATTTGTGGAGAATTCTGAGTCTGGATAAGAGACCACAGATATCAGTCACTATTAATGGAGAAGAGAAAACACTGTCATTCACTACAACAAGTTTAATAAATGGCACCCAAGTTCTTACTTTTGCTGCACCTCATGTAAAGGTAAAGAGTATGTTATCTTCATGCTGGAATACTTATTTAGGTACACGTTATTCCATTATTCCACATTTGTCCAAACCAGTTGTATTGTTTTCTAGTGTAATCTGAAGGTTCTCTTTCAGTCTTTCTTCAGTAATTTCCAGTGAAGTATTCAAATCTTGTAAGAAAGATTGTCTTGATTGCAGATGAGACAGAGGGACAGAGACTGAATGTCTCTACTCTTAAATTTATAGCAGTATAGGAGTATATGCAGCCCGGAGATCACCATTCCTGCCACAGGGAGTATTATTTAAGTGAACAGAGATTCAGCAAAGAGTGGGAAAGATTTACCGCTGGAGCGCTTCATGACCGAGTGGGTATAACTTTTCTGGGAAGCGGGAGCTTACAGTTGAATATCTACTCTAAGTTAGACTGAAGGAATTTTAAATATAAATCCTCTGTGAAGGAAGGACTCCTATCCAAGGAATAGGTCTTAATCACTAAGCTTTTGCTAGAGAAAGGTATTTTATTCTTCTGTTATTGAATGGAGAATTTTTGGGTTTTTTTTTCTTTCCAAATTTCCTCTACTTTATTATAAGTATTAGTAAGGGAAATAAATTTTATTATTTTCTGAGAAGCTGTGTTAAACTTGACTTACTGGAAATTGTAAAAAATTCAGTTTCAAGTCAATAAAAAAAATTAATATTTAAATGTTTCTGGGAGCTACAGTGACAAATCAATCGTATTCTTTCAGTCCCAGGTATCCATGAACTTCACCATGAAAACACAACTTCTGTGTGTTTTTTTCCTTTTGTGTTTCTCTGTGCATGCACTGCTGTTATGGAAAACAACTTCCTGGCTTTTTTAGAGCTGTATGTCTCTAAACACAATATCAATATGCCCTTAATTAACCTTTTTATTTAATAAACCTTTATGATAATTTATCTCTTTAACTAGAAAATGGAAATGTTATATATTCTGATCTGTTGTTTGTTTTATCTTGTGATGAGAACCATTGTAAATAAATAAAAAACAATGTATGTAAGAAAATAAAATAGAAACAGAGGCACTTTTAGAGGGTGCATACTGTTAAGTCAGCTTAATTTCTCTTTATGTCTAAAAAGGTAACAAAGATGTATTACTTAATGAAAGATGCATGTTTCAGTTTACTCTTATTAATACTAATTTAGTGTGGGATTAATCTCTGTGCAACCTAGCATCTAGGCTAGGCTAGGCTAGGTGAAAGAGCTATATTGTTTTTGAAATTAATAGATAGGCTCAGGAAGATGTTCCTTCCCATGTTGAATTTTATTTCTATGCTCAGTGAATGCCTTAAAGGTATATCTCACTTTCTATTACTTGTAGAATTATGTAATTTGCTTAATTTTCAAGCTTTAGAAACCTGAGTTTTTGTAGAGTAATGTCTGGTTTATTCATTACAATATTGTGATCCTTTCTGCCATGTCATCTTTTTTTTTCATGAGAGATTAAGTTGAAAAACTTTCAATTACCAATTTGTTTTCACCATGGTTTGTGATCTGAAGGATTTGAGACATTATACCACTGCTGGAAAAAAAAGGCTTCAGGCTGCATATTTTGAACAAATACAGGTTTGAGCATGTTTAAGATCATAGACTGAAGAGGTCTATGTGAGTTATAAAATAATTTTGAAGTAGGTATTTATTATTACCAATTGTCATCTTCTCAATTACAATATTACTTGGCCATACGTTTTTGCCAGTACAGTTTATTATTTGTATGTAAAACATGTAACATTGATCGTCTCAACTACCAACAGTAGTTTAGGTATTCAAATGCAGTTTTATTGTTACTGAAATTGAACGCATTTTGTTTTAAACAATTCTGTTTTGTTTGTTTTTCTTAGATGTTGTTTGATGAAGGCTGGCATCAAATTCGTCTTTTGGTAACAGAAGACTCTGTAACTTTGTATATAGATGGCCAAGAAATTGAAACGAAGCCATTACACCCTGTTTTAGGTATTTACATCAGTGGCCTAACCCAAATAGGAAAGTATTCTGGAAAGGAGGAAACAGTACAGGTAAGCATATGCTAAAACTATAGTAATCCAGTAATTCTTCTGTAGATTAATATTGTATTGGTGTCTTCTGTTTTCTTGAGTTTACTCTTCTAATTTACAGTAGGCTGAAATTTATGATACAAAATTCTACTACTGAAAGAGAGAACAAAAATGGTCACGAGGACTTAGCACAACTGATGTATCCTGTGTGATGAGTGCTTAATGGTCTCACTGATTTCAAGGGGCATTTGCAGACAAAACTGATGCAATGTGGTTGCCTGAATTGAGGAAACAGTGTCTGAAAGCAGGGAATTTCCTATGTGCTTTCCTTCCATCAGTACATGGGTTATGCTGGTAAAAGAGGCAGAAAACGAAATTTTGATGAAGTTTCTTTCTGCTCACTTTGCAGTCATGATAGTTTATGCTAGAAAAACTGACAGAAGTTTCATGTTTTTGGAGGATAGCTGCAAAGCAGAATGGCACGAACTTTTGTTTACCTGAGACCAGAGTTTTTATTGGTTCCTTTTGAAAGATTTACGTTGTACGCTAAACTCCAACTGAAATTCTTTTAAGCATCAGAGATGCTTCTAATGCTTCGCCAGGATTTACTTATCCTGCATCTAATATGGGCAGGTCAGTGTAGGAGCATCATCCTAGGTTGTTAAGGCAAAAAAAGAAAAAGGTTGTTTTTGCCTGTGCTTGTAAACTAGTTTCTGCAATGATACTGGCAGCCACCGTAGTTCATGCTGCCTGTGTTTGGATTTATTGCAAAGGGCAGTGATTTCTGTTATTTTAGAAACAAAAATCTTGGATTGATTGTTTTGCTTTAAATAATTCTGTTACAGTATGTTTAATTGGTTGTGCATATTAATCGTTGTGAGTTGCCGGACTAAAAGTGTTTCTATATCTTTAATTGGTAGTAGTGAACACACAAAGGTCTAAAGAGTCTTTTATGTTTTGAATTATAGTTTGATGTACAAAAACTGCGAATCTACTGTGACCCAGAGCAAAATAATAGAGAAACAGTCTGTGAGATCCCAGGATTTGTGAGTATGATAGATGAAGAGGACTGCTTGGATGTTTTTACAAATCACTGTTTAAAGCTGACTTAACGAAGTCTTAAAATAAGTAGTACTACGTTGCTTCAGCTGATGCAAACACATGCTTGTTACCTGTGCAATGTCAAGTGACACAAACCTGATCTGTTTTCAGCCTTATTTTTTCACAAAGCATTTAAAAAGTTTTTTTAGTTTAGATATTTGATGGTTTGACACCAGTGAATTTGTTGATATTTGATACCAGTATAGAAGAATCTCAGAATCTTTTGTTAAAATTTCGGATTTTAAACATAGATCAATAAAACTTCTATATTACGGTAGTGTAAAATTCATTAAATACAACTTTTTAGCTTATCTGATATACTTCTTACTACTTGTCAGGTCACTTAGACTCTGAAATTTTGATACATAACTGACAAACCTGTATTTCTAAATCACCTTCCCCTGTCACAAATATCTGTACTGAGGTCTGTGATAAATATCCCGCTATCTGAAATGTTACCAAGATTTCCAGAAGTATGTTATGAATAAGACAAAAAATCCTGTTCAGGATTTTATGATTCATGTGCACAATTAGGAGGCTTATGGGGGTCCATCGACCCTCTTTTTGTTCTCTTACTTACAGTTAATAATGTAATAAAATGTTAAACACTCAAACAGCTTTGGAAACTGTTCATATCTGACAGTTCGAGCCAGATTTAAGCATTCAGTTCCCATCTCAAAATATAAGCAGGAGATTTATACATGCAGATTCGTTCTGCATGTATAAATACTCTCCTTTGTTTAGTGTCTAAAGCAAAATATGCTAAAGATTATCTGCCACCAGTGTCTTACTATGTAGGCCTGTATTCTTCATGTTGGGATTTGATTTAGTATCAGGACCATTTTGCTGGTTTTACAATAGAACTGTGGAATCTTCAGCATCCAGATTTTATTTTTTTTCAGACTGGCACAGGCTGCCAGCTCGTCTGTTTTTCTTCTTTTCATTTGGGGCCAGTGTGTCTATTGCAGTCAACATCCTTATTAAAATTGTTTTTTAAAGAGCTCACAACTTTCAAGCAATGAGTAGGTGGCTGGATTATTAGCTGTTCTGAAATCTCACTGTGTAGGTCAAGAAGTAATGGTTTCAGGAACACTTTGGTAAAATTAGCTTTAAATTTTGAACAAAATACAGTGTTTGGCTATTTAACTGCAGCATATATCTTTTTGTTCTTTACAAATTAAAAGTAGGATATGACAAGTAAACAAATGAAAAATATTTTGCATACAGAAAGCAACGGCTAAAAAGTCTGTCAAATCTTACATTCTCTGCTATTTGGTCAGGAGTCCAAGCCAAAAATTTTTTTTTGATGTTTTATTTTCACTTGCTAGTGTTGTTAGTTAAATTTGGACTTCACCCATGAAATTCTGGACTTTTTCAGAAAATAAAAATCTTGGATGATCTCCAAGGAGGAGTATGCACTTTGTGGTTGTATTCTGTCAGTGTGGTTGTGTCAGAACTGCTGAAATAAGCAGAGGCTGTACGTACTAATTACAGCCCAAATTCATCCCCTTCCCTGGAGATACCTGGCCTCGTGGTGATTTTAACCTCGTTTATGATCTGTGGAGAAAGATGACCTTCTCTAGAGGTTGTTTATGCTGAAAACTGAAGACATAAGAAGCTGTCTCTCTCCACAGAGTGTGTAGGAAATCTGTGGTGGTTACATGCATTAGAAAATTCCTGTAACAGTACAGCTACTGGTGGCTACTAAACCATTCAGACAGACGACTTTGTGCTTGCTATGCTGAAATATTTGGGGATGGATTGTTCTGTGGTGTTCCAGGTACTGGGAAACAAAAAAATCAATTGATAGTGAAGTCTAATGCAGTTACATAGGAAAGCAAGAAAAAACCAGCCTTGCCTCTGTGCTGCTCTGTGTTTTCCCAGATGTGAATTCAGGCAGAGATCAGAGATTGCAGAAATATTTTGGTACAGTCTGATACGAATGAATAAGTAGAGGAGTTTTTTTGATGAGAAGTTACTCTTGGTAAGAGATTTGACCCAAATGTATACATTTATTGTGTCAATATTGACATGGTTTAGTATTAATTCTAATTTTGTCATTGCTTTTAAATATTGCTGCTGGTAGCTCCTTTTGAGCTTAACAACAAAAGGAGCTAAAATTATTTCATATGTGTTGACAGCATAGGCATGTAAGTCTGAGAAAGTCTAAAAACTTGAATTACAATTTCTTGGTAGTTAAAGCCTTAAAGTTATGATTGGTTTTGATAGTGTTATTAATCCAAAATTAATGGATTTTGCTTTTTACAAGTATTGCTGTGCTCTTAAACTGTGTTTCTTCTTGTTTCAGAATGGAGAGGTAGGCTCGATCCTAAACTACTCAAACTCAGTTTAAGGTAGTATTTGACTTTATATAAGCTTCTTATTATTCTAGGTGATATACACTTTGTTTTCAAGAGGGAGCAGAGGTTTGCTAATTTTAAAAGTGCTGGATTTCCATTAACTGAACTCTCGTCAATAGATAAATTCAAAATAATCTTTCTGAATCAATGCATGTTTATTAAAATAAGCGGCCTGATTTTTTGCCCCAGTTCGATTCAGTTGCTCCTGTTTGCAGGGCTGGATACTGTTGCCAAGGGATGGGGACACGCACAGTCAGGTAGCTGATACCCACATCTTGCTAATGGAGCTCCCTGAATAGGAGCTTGTCTGAAGGCTTAATACAGATAGTTTCCTTAACCTTCCGTGTGATTCCAATTGGTACCACTACAAGGAAAATGTGGATTTGTGTTTTGATCAACCATTTGACCCCAAGAAAGAATTCCATTCAGAGAACATTGTGTAAAAAAAAAATCTTAATTATTTTAGAAAATACGAGTAAGATGTTGCGGAAAGTGTTTTAGATAATAAAAAGCTGCGTTTTTGTAGCTTGGATTCTTGAATTTTTTTACCTTTCCATAGCTCTAAGAACTTGCTGCATAAAAAGGATTCAGTAAGTCTTACTTCCACATATAGATTTGGTACAGATGTACCTGCATTTTGGGTTATGTCTGATAATTGATCACACTTAAAATTACAAATATAAATTATTTTAGGAGAAGAGTTTTTCATGTTACAAGATTTAAAATTATCAAGCTATATGACAAAATAAGTGTGGAAAAAACCAAATAAAGTTACAGGTAGCAGCCCAGTATTGGTACTTTTTTGTTGTTTGATTTTATTCTGGATAAAATAGTGAAATCATTCATGAAAATTAGTTGGAGGGCAATATTTAGATAAGCGGAAGTTCCAGTTGAACAAAGGAGTGAAAGCTAGGACCTGAGTGAAAGCTAGGACCTAATTTAAAGCCAAACTAAGGAAAATAAGCTTCATATAATGTTATGATACATTTGTTGAATGCTTTTGGCATATGTATTGATGGCTGGTTTCACTCTTGGTAGTGCATGAATGGTCCTAGTGATGTAGGCTCAACACCTGCCCCCTGCATATGCCCACCAGGAAAGCAAGGACCTCCAGGCCCCAAAGTAAGTTTCCATTCTGCCTTATTGAGCATACACATCTTTTTTATTATTATTATTATTATTTTTTATTTTCAAATCTTTTGTTGGCCAGTCATAATTAGGCAGATTGGAAAAGTAAGGACAAATTCTCCTAATTCTGTTTTCTAGTGCGTGGATATAGTGATTAGGATCCTCAAGGACAGGTTTTGGTGCCATAACTCCTAATAAAGCAAATGTATCTTCTATTTTTTAAGGAAAATGTTCAGGGATGTAGAACTGTGTTTCCTGCCTACTCTTCAGCAAATGGTGTTGGACTGTTAATTGTTTGAGAATGAAATGATTTGCTAAAAAAAAAAAAATCTTTTTATTGGGAGGTTTTTTTCCCTTCTTTGTAAAAGAATGAATTAGATGCTTACTGAGAGACTTCCACCTTAGCTGTTCTGGTGATGTCCCTTCAGTGCTGAAGAGCTAAAATTAGGACCAGACTGGAGTTGCAGATGTCTAACAGGGCAAACTCAAATCGTTAGTATTTTCCTGTGGTACTTCTCTCAATAATTGTGCTAAGCAGTGCTTACAGAGTTACTTACAAGAGTAGAGAAGAAAACCCCAAACCACTTGTCTTTCATTAAGCAAAAAAACCCTCTACTCTTATTGTATAAGAGGTTACAGTGTGCTGCAACTAACTGCAGTCAAAAAGCTGTTTTTTACAGTGGCTGATTGTTTCAGTGGCAAAGGTTTCTGATAAGGGAATTGGAATCCACAATATGGAGATCATAATTACTATTCCATGACATAGAATTTTTGTGTTTTTTTTACTTTTTTTTTCTTTTTAGTGTATTTGAGAAGGAGAGAGAGAATAAAGTATTTGTCATTTAAAAAAAATTGAAAACTACTTCCTATAAAGTATGAAGGAGTATGAAATGTCAGAATTAGGGTGATCTGTACAATTTTTTCTAGATTGCTGTTTCATGTGCAATCTTTCAACAGAATTGCAGTATAATAGTTTTTTGGGGATAACTGAATAGTACAGGTGACAAGATGCTGCCTAACCCAGAAGGCTGCAGAAAGAGTGAAAAGGAAGCCAATTTAAGATTGGATAGGTTATCTTAGTTATAGTATTTCTTAACTTTTGAATACCCAACTCTGGAACTATATAAATTTAAACTTATTTTGTGTGTTTGTGATATTAATGAACTACAATAAAACTAATGAAATCAAAACAATTTAAAAATAAAAGTGACTGATATTTTAAGCTTTTCAAGTTAATGCATAAAATTTCCTAGTTTAAATAGTATATTTGAAAGCAAATTTATTATTGATCAAATCCCAAACCTGGACTTCTTAGTTTGGACCATAATAGTTCTGGGTAACCTGTATTACTTTAGCAAACAGTAACTGTTACACATTTCTAAAGGGACATTATTCCATTTCCCGTTTAGTTCAGCATTACATTTCTGTGGTTTATATGTGAAAAGAAGTTTTTTCACGATCACATTGAAAGCTAGTTTCCTGTTTCCCTTCTAATGTCCTCCCTGTTTATAACAATTCTGCAGTTGTAACTGACTTGTAACCTGTTGATGGTTCAGGCTGAAGACATCAGTACTTGCTTAACACTACTGTAGAAGAAAAATGTTTTTATAGATCAAGTCTTAATGGATTTTGCTGAGCTCAAGTCAAGGCTGTTAGTAAAATAGACAGAGAAAGTCAATACTTTAGGAGGATATATCGAAGAGGAAGTTCCGACTTTCTCACCATAAACATGAATCCTTAGGATCCAACTTTTCTTTTACTTTAACGTGATCATAGCAAAGGTTATCAAAATAATTGCAAGGGACTTTTAAGAAGAAATATAAAAGAACTTAAATTTTTTTAGACAGCCATAAGTGTGTGGGGAGGAGTTTATATTATTTAACAGATTTTAGTCCTGGCACCTGCCTTTCCAGTGCTTTTGTGTTAAGAATTAGACTCAGGCAAAGCAAATGGGAGTTTTCTTCAGAGTAGAACTACTTGATTAACAAGATTTAATAAAGATTGTTTCACCCATTTGATGAAATTTTCTTTTATTTCTGTTGATTAAAATATTAAAAAGCCTGAAAGCATTTGAGATGATGGGTCAAACTTGTGTTGTAACTGTGTGGACTCACTTCTCCAAGTCCTGGGCGGAATTTTCCCGGAGAAGGGTTACAAGATGAGTTCTCTTTCACTTTAGGAATTACTCTACAGTAGCAGGTATCTGGGCTTGTTTTGTGGCATGTTGTAGGGTTAAGGTTGCTCTGTGCTAATTGTAAAGTGCTCTTTCATATATTTTGTGTGTTAACATATTACTTCTCAACAGGGTGACCCTGGGCAGCCTGGGAATCATGGCTATCCTGGTCTGCCTGGTCCAGATGGTAAGCCTGTGAGTACTAAAAACTTAGTCATATCTTGTAAATGTGAAACTAACAGGAGAAAAAACATGTACCAGGGATACCAGATTTTCAGATTGACATGATTTTGTCTTCATCCTTTGAAACTGTGAATGTCACTTAAGTGCTATCTGCATGTAACAGTTCTGTGAATATGTTAATCATATTATTTTTGTTTCAAGCTGAAGTGTTGTAAATATGAGTTAGGCACTGCTGTAAATCCGAGAACAGGCTATGAGTGTTCCTGTTGGTCTTTGCATAATTTTGCAGCACTTAATCACCTTCAGTCTTTACTCCTTAAGAATTGGTTCATTAGAAAGTGCTTCAGGGCAGCTAAAATCCTATCTATTTTTTTCTTAGGGATTGCTACTTATGTTTAAGCTTGCTGTATTTAGTTTCTTTGTAGGCTACGTCAAGTAGTCCATACAAATATGTAGATATAAATGAAAAATGTTAAAAATATAGATGTTTTTCAGTTTTAAACATTATGTGTTGAAACATACATAATAAAAGGTATAAAAATAAATAAAAATACTTATATTTCCCCTACCCTAGATTTTACTTTTTTGTCATTCCATTAATATGATACTAGGATGGTAAAGACTGGAATAAAGTAGATCCCTAAAATAAAAATGATCCCTGTCATAAAAATGACAGATTTGGCAATGGCTTTTCTGATCTTCACGGTTAAAATTTTTTGTTGTAATGAAATTTTAATAAAAGCAAACAAATACGTAAAAGTAGCCTAAGCTTTATTTCAAAAATAAATTAGGTCTCTGAATCTAACAGAAAGCCTCTAAGATATTGACAGCTAAGCTTCTATGTTGACCATGGGTTTGTTGACAGCCTGCAGTCTGTATCATCACAGTGGTGATGTGCTCGTGCCTCTGGTGTGTTAAGAGAAGGCAGGTCAAAAGCCAGGAGACTTGATCACTCATTTCTTTTCTGAGAATGATATTTACTATCCATTAGAAGCTATTTCCTTTATATTAAAAAAAAAAAAAAATAAAGCAAAAGGAAAAAAAATTTGGGATCATTAGAAAAAATTGCTTCTGAAAATAGAATCATTTCTCTGCTTAGGTACCAGAGAAGGAAAAGTCCACATATGTACTATAAATTGCTCATTCATTATAGCTTTTGATTCTTATTGTGAGGGCTAAATCTTATTGTTGAGTCCTTAGATTGTACTGTTATTTTGAAGTCTCCGTGGTTAAGTAGAAAAGAAGGTAAGCATCATGACAGAAATGCACAGAAAATGCAATTAGGTGGATTCCCAAATGCTATTGAAAATAAAAATATTAGAAACTATCCCAAAACATTAGAAAATATAAGTAATGAGTGCAAAGACAAAATCATTTATGAAAGAAAAATTGGATTTTGGACAGGGAACTAACAATCTGTGGTTTCATTGGCACTTAGAAGGAGTATTAAGTTGTTCTGGACCATTGTGGTCCACACTTCACGAACTAGAGAGGCTTGACAGGCCAGACAAGGACAACAAAGGCCTGGATTGGACCTTTCAACGTCACTCTTTTAGTAATTTTTCTGTCATTTGGAAAGACTAATGATGATACTGTAACTGTGGACAAGTCTTTACCAAATCTGCCCTTGTTTATCAATTCTACTGCTTTAGCATGTTATTCCTACTAACAAGGCACTACCCACCAAATTTGATGGCTTCACAAAAACAGCTAACGTTCAATTTTTGTTAAGAATTTTAATACTAGTAATACATTCATTTCTATGCCACCTAAACAGTGGAGATTCATACTTATTTGGATATGTTGTCTCGTCAGGGTAGTAAGTATTACCACTTACAAAGACAAAACTCCATGCTGTACCCTATAAAATGTTCACATGTATCATGTTTTGTTCTTTAGTTATGTTTTGGCCTTTTCTTAGGGGTGGCATCTGGTTCATTTAGTTGTGATGATTCCATTTGTAAGCAGAGCTAGTTTGAGAGGAAAATGGGCACTGAAACCAAGAAATGTAATTGTTTCTAAAACTGAATAATTCCCTGTTGTAAAATATGAGACATGTTACATTGAAGCCTGACCTTGAAGGCCCAGATGAGCATTGAGTACATGAATTTTTCAGTAGTTCCACAGGCAAAGATCCTTATTTTTGCTGTGATATAAAAACATTTTTATACTTTTGCTTTGGTCTTAAACAGCTTTTGATAGCTGTTACCTTCAGAGTTTTTTTTAAACTAGAATTAGAGAAGACAACCTGAATTGAAATTATCAGGACTTTAAAATACTGCATTTTGGTTCTAAACAATCTTGAAAATACAGGTTTCAAAGTACTCTAAGATAGGGAAGTGAATTTAATCAGAGTGTTTTCAGTTGATAATTGGTGGTGCTTAAGGTTAAGCTTATGAAGAGCAGTTCTGATCGCCCACTAAAGACAGGTATACAAACTGTCTGAACCTGGAGTTGCATGGGAGAAGGTGTCCATCACATTTAGACCATGCTGATTTCTGGAAGGAGATTTGCAGTATTGATAATCATGGCAGAACTGTCTTTAATCAGCTAAGTCTGATGTTCTGACAAGGTGATATCATGTAAGCTTAGATGAAGGCAGACTGCACTGGATATCAGTAGGGAAATGCTAGTTTCCCTTCTCTCTTTTAAAAAATAGACTAAGACTTCATTTCTGAAGCATCCAGTCAGCTGCAACAGTATTGTTTTAGAAACAATTTGTTACGACTCTTTCATACTTTTTTGAACAGGTTTCCACTTCAATGTTGTATGTTTTCCCATAAGCACTGAAATCTGTAACAGCATGAATCATGAAGGAGAAATAAATTGATACTGTAGACTTTCTGTATACTTATGTATTTGCTAATACAACTTGTATGTTTTCTGTGCTGTCAGTGATTTTCATTGTTTGAGGAAACTGTGCTCATGTGAACCTTTTTAGCTGTATCGCCTGGAGAACTCTTGAGAAGCAAGGTCTTAGTTCAGACAGTGCTATAGGCTTACAGGTAGTTGTGTAGTCAGTCTTGTTTAATCAAGTGGCTTTTGCGTGAAAAACTTTTCCTGCAAAGTCAGTCTTTTCTGTTCCCAAACACATTTTTATTTTCTACTCTAAAGTTATTCCAGTTTGCCTATCTGGTATTAATTTTCTTTGAACAGTATAACTAGTCAACAAAATATTTCTTCCTCTGAGAAAGCTTTTAGGCATGCATTTATACTACTATATGTAACTGATTTTTAAAGTAAAACATCAAAGAAAATTTAGTGTATTGTTTTTGGGCTGGCTAGATTGTTCTGATATGTAAAGTTAGTTTTAGTCCAGAAAAATTGAAAATAATTCCTGTTAATATCCTCAATCTTACCGGAACATAATTGTTTACCTGGTGTTACCCAGAAAAATTGTTTGCTGTAATACTTGGGAAGGTGAACATAAACGTGACTCATCTTCAATCATTTCTTAATTGTTCTTTTTATTATTTTTGTTTGTAGGTTGTTTTTTCCCTTTAATGCCACCTCTGTTCATTTTCTGATACATCCAGAAAAGATCAGTTAAAGTTACTGTAGAAAAGCATTAAAGTCAGAAGCATAATAATTAATGAAAATACAGGTTTTTTCAATCAAAAATGTAATTCATAACCTGAAATTATTAAACTGTTTAGTCAAGAGAAAAGCACTGGTAAGGAAGTGGAAGGGTAAAAATAATATTTGAGTCTCAACTCAAACTTATTTTAATAAACATTATTCATCCAGAAGAAGCAGCTGAAGTGATTGCTGGCCCTGGAAGTGCTCAGCAGCCTGACTGTGTGGTCACAAAGCCATTTTTTATTCCAAAGGATACTTTGTATGTACTGGGGAAAAACTCAAGGAGAAAAATAAATGAGCAGAGTCTGTGCAGTGATCTCTTGTGGTTAATAGAGGTGATAGGTTATCAGTATGCTGAAAGAAATTAAACAAACCCTGCTTATTTGTCAATTTTGAACTGTGAACCATGCAGCTGGAAAATCTGGACAATTTTCCAGGATTCCATATAGTCTGCCTTGTCTTTAAAGTATCTACAAGCAATAAGCAGTTTAAAAATAATTTGGTGAGACTGACTTTACTGATATATGCAGATAGAAAGTTCATAAGGTATCAAAGCCTCACATAATAACTAATTTCTGATACTTCCAATATATTTTTTAAAAAATGATAGTACATTGTTACAGTTGTACTACCTAGTTTAATATTTGGTGACTATCTGAAGGCCAAATCAACAGAGCTTTTGGAATAAAAATGGTTACTTTTATGTATACGTAGAATTCTCTGTGCTATTGCATGATTTACCTGGAATTTAAGTTGTTCTAAACTCTACAGCTGCTTTTCTCAGGAAAATTTCGTAGACATATTTGATAATTTATCCATAAAATGCTGCTTTGAATTCCAGGAAAATACATATTCCTCAGTAAAACTGTGACCTTGTTGTTATTAGAGGAAATACAATTGCTCCATTCTAATTCAGTCGTGTGATGGCTTCCCTGAGACCTACTACTCTGAAATCAGAGCGATGCCTGATGCTGACTTGTGGTGCCTGCAGCTGTATAGTTCAGACAACAGTAGCCAAAGGCAGATGATATGATAAGGATGAACAACTAAGCAGTGAGCAGGAAGTTATACTCTCTTGGTACCTCATCTCATCTCCCAACACTCTGAAGCTCAGGAACTTTTAAACTGGATTTATGACATTTTATTTAATGATCTTGATGGATGTTTTTTTCTCTCAGGTATTTGAGAACATCATGCTCATGTAAAATGTACTGGTAAGGGCTCTGAGTTATGAAAGCCTTGGCAGATGATGGAGTAGCTAATGGAAGAAAGTGTAATGCAATGGGAAATAATAAACAGACCAAACAAGGCAAACCCGAAAAAGGCACCATACAAGCCAATGAAAACTTTTTTCTTTACTTTTCCCATAATAATGTTCACATGATAATAAATGTTTGATCAGGAATCACTCCCAAATTTATGTTAAAAGGTAAAACCTTGACTTAACTACCTTTTTGATCTAATGCTGGATCTGCCCTTCATTTTCACTTCAGTGTGGGCGTCACTGCAGAGACAGTTCTGGTGGGCTGCAGAAGTAAATGCCACAAGAAATCCTTCTACAGGGCTGTGCTGTTTAATGAGGAGATGACTGTTGTTCTGAGCTCCTGAGTTACCCCTGCGTAAGAAAGTCCCAGAGAAAGGAGTAAGGCACAGGCTCCGAACATGCTGAAGAGGACCACTTGACTGATCCACACTTCCAAAGGGGCAGGAAAAAGAAAAGCAGTAGCCGGACACGTACAGGCATAGTGGAGTGTTAGAGATGTTAGAAAAAAAGCTACTTGAGAAAAGGAACAGAGACGACCTGGGGCAAAAGCATTAGATGATACAAAAACTTCTCAGAGAAAGGCTAAAACACTTAGTTCAAACACATGGAGTAGTTTCTATCATTTCTGTTGCCTGGCAGGATTTTAGTTACTGGTATTACCAGAAAGGGAGAAGGTCATAGCATGACTGCAAATTTGAGGGTAGGTGTGAATACATGTCTGAATAGCTATAACACTTTCTATCCTTTAAATGTAATGTATTTTATGAAAAGAGTTTGGAGACTTGTCTTCTAATGCTGTAGATAATTGTGCTTTAAAGATTTTCTGCAGGAAACTTCTGTAAGAGGTCGGTAGACCTTTCAATGTCTTTTTCTAATATCAAATTAAATTTTTCTTTTGCAGTTAAATTCCATTATGCTTTGTTACATCACCCTAAATAGTTCTGTTTACAGTCCTTGAATTTCTTCAGACCATTACTGTTGGTCCATGGTTACTTCCTAGACAAATTGAGCTTGCTTAATTCTCCCTTGTCTTTCCCAAGTAGTCCTGTTGTCACGCCTGTGCCGTTCATGTTGTTCAGTGACTCTAAAAGCTTTTCAGTAGGGGAGAACACAGTGCAGTTGTCGTTGCCTTACCCAGATGTCCTCTTTTTTAATTTCTATTTTGAATTTATCAGATGTGATACACCTTTGGATGCTATCTGAACTTTTGTCCTTTAGGCATGCAAGTGCATTGAAGATATACTTCTGAGGTTTACTCTGCTATTGCACCCAAAAGTTCTTTGAAATTAATACTTGTCATATGTCCTTCTTGCTCATTTTTTTTCCGTACAGGTAAACTAAGTTTCTTTTTCCAGCAAGGCTCCTAATTCACTGACGATGACAATATTGCTAATTATTTTTTTTCTGTCCTTTACGTAAATTCTTTGGCCTAAGAAGTTCAGTTTTTTCCCTTAGAATTATTTGTGAATTATTGCCATTTTCTTTACATTCCAAAGTTTCACTGTATCTGTGATTATCCAGTGATCCGGGACGAAACTAATCTTGGTGTCTTGCTGTTTATGACTTTGCCTTTATGGATTTTCAGGCACTAGAAATAGATCAGTACTGTTCCTACCCACAACAAAGTGAGTAGGAGATTTTGTGCGATCCTGATTTCGATTGAACTGATGTAAAATAACTATAATACTTCTCACACTATTTGTGTATCTTCTGAGAAGTTCATGAGAGAAGACCAAACCCAGATAAAAAGTATTATTTTTGATGGCAAATTTAGTGCTTTCACTGTGTTTGAAAGTGAACCTTCAGTCCTGAACTCAGAAGCATCAATTGAAACAGGAATTTTCACTTCTGTCCCTTTTACCCAAAGGGACAACTATTGGCAGTGGTGCTCTTGCAGTATATGTATGTATGTCATAGGCACTCCTTCTGAGGGCTTTGTGGTTGGGGAAAGAGGATTTGAGCTGACTTTAGTCAAAAATTCATAGGCATTAGCATATAGATTGATAATCTGTACTGCAAAAGGAGTAGTGATACAAATACATGCTTGGTTTTTATGAAATCCGGTTTTCTTTTTATAGAAGGTGTTTTTACCTTGTCCAAACTATTGCTATGTGATTTTTACCAGACACCGATTCTCATTTTTGTGACTTTCTATGAATTTCCTTTTGCATCTTCTCTGTTTCAGCTTTCCATTAACAGAACACACCGACAATGTGTTTGATTTGTGTTGAAATCACATGACAATATGTAGCTCTAAGCTAAATATGCAGTTTTGTAAGCTGAAAACTCTTCTGCCATCCTCTATTCATGTTCTGAATTTTTGAAATTCAATTCAGCCAGGAAATTGTACTCCTCTACTTCTTCTGCTTCTCAGTTAGAGGGAGAAGGAAAATTGCATTGCAGAGTTCTGAAATATGAAATAGAGTTTTCTATATATAATTATATCCCACGGAAAGTCATACAAACCTTTTGCCTTTTTTTTTTTTGTTAGAAGGAAAAAAACAGATAAACTTTTAAAGGCATTTTTTGATTTGGTGAATTATTTCAGCTACGTGGGAGACCTATAAGCAATCAGGGAATACTATACCATTTAAAGTTAAAGCTGATTTTGCTAGAACTGCTTGAGCACAGAAAGTGGAATGCTTGATAGAGGATCCATGTATGACAGAGACCTAGAATTCTGTTTACTTCTATACTAAACGTTACCAGCTGGCTCATCGGGCATCTGCTCAAATGTCTTTTGGGATGAGGGCACAGCAAGGACTCTCTTGTATCTAGCCCAGCAAATAATGTTAGCTCTCTTTATTATTCCTAGGAAGCTCTGACTGATTTAAAGAAGATCTCAGACATACATGTTGCCTTCCTTGTATTGAAAAGGTTTTATTAGCTCCTTTTTACCAGTGTGGTAGTCCCCCATTAAATTTTGTGCTAAGTTTTTAAGACTGAAACTCATTTAGAAATAGGATTATTAGTTCTCTCAGTTCAAATCAAGATCAAATTCTGGGTATTTGAGATTGGATAGTCCATTTAATGGGATTTATCAAATTTAGTTTTCTCCGCCTGTTCAAATGTCTGAGCCAAAAAGCCTCAGAGTTTTATAGAGCAATGTCTCCTCTTATTTTGAATGTTTTCTCAAAAAAATCCCTTGTGGTAGCTCATTTTCTCCGTTGGAATGACATGTTTTTAACTTGTGAGCTTTGTGAAATTCTTATTTTTCAGTAACTTGCCTCTCTTAAAGGATTCTTTAAAGCACTTGTTCATTTTGCCTAAAAACTGGGTATCTTTGCTGTAATAATTGAATCAAATCTACCAAAACTTAGACATATATTTTGGATTCTGTAGAGGTTTGCTTGTTCTGCCAATGTTGATTTCTAGTAAAGCATTCCTGAAATTCTGTTTTCAACTTATGAATTATTTAGTATTTCTTTTCGTAGTCCCAGTCGTTCTAATTATTTTTTGTATTTGCAGAGCCTGTTATATGCCTTCAAGTTCATAGCTAAGTGCTTAGTATTTAGAGTGGAATTTTTATTATTTAGAGGTATTACAAAACTGGCTGCATAATGTATTAGAACATACCTTATTTGTTAAAGCTTGTTTCTGTAACTAGGAATAAGCCTTTAAAAGTCCTGACATTTTTCAGCTATTTTTCTTGAAAGAGAGAGAAAAAAATGTGGCAACATATGTGAATTAATTTCTTTTTTTTTCCCCCAGTTAAAAATAAAACAATATGTTTGTTAGACTTTCGTGTAACAATTATAAAATAACTGATTTTAACTAAAGTCTGGAGGCTGCGAACTTCAGATGAAAGCTTTTGAAAGCTAAAGTGTAAATCCCAAATGTATGATTGTGATAGCAGTTGCTAAAATTTGTGACCTACAATGACAGGGCTGTGACAACAGTTCTCTAGTAAGCAGGAGGATTGTTTTTTCTTTAAATTGGTGTTTGGAAATTTGTATATGTGACTTGTAAAAAGTCACAAGTCTTGGTTCTTTTCCTTAGGGGTATCAGGGCTCAGCAGGAACTCCAGGTATCCCAGGAACTCCAGGGATTCAAGTAAGTTTCTATTTCATTCCTAGATTTTGAGGCTAGATCTGAGACAAATCCTGCCAAGTCTCTCCCGATATCCATTGTTTTTCATTGAGAGTTGAGGTTGGGGATCAAAAAGGGCTCAGGTGATGTCATGAAATCAGGAGACATCCATGGGTGAATGGCTTTGGAATTCACATGGCTTTGGGGTTTGAAGGTAGGTTGACAATTAGACTGGTGAATTTAAGCAGTGCCAGGTAAGGCCTGTAGAAGATGAACTCAGCTGCAGCTTAGACATTTTTGTCCTGGTCCAGAAGCCAAAGAGTAGTTCCTTCAATTTTTCTATGAATCACTAACAGTGATCTGAAGTCTTGTCATGGAGATGGATTAACCTCAATCAATGCACATGCCCTAAACAAAGTTTCAGATAAAGCCCAGTCTGATGGAGGAGAATTCATTTTCTTTCTTTATTGTATCACTTTAGTAGTCCTTGCTGAGACAGTTGTTGGAAACCAGTGCTGTATTCTACTTGTGGCATGATCCAGTCTGGCTGATAGTAAAGGACTTACTAATTTGTTGAATTAAACATTTGAGAGAATGCTGGGGCCAGGAGTAAGTCTGCAACGTGGCATACATGAAGGCTGATGGACATTTGAAGGGGACATCCCTGGGCTGGTACAGCCTGTCTGACATTCTTTTTGTCCTTGATTAGAACAAAAAGTAGTTTCTGTATTCCCGAGGCATGGGTTATGATGGCGTGCCATATTCATACATGCTGGATGCATTTCATGCTTGGTTCTGCCTTTGTGTCCAATTACAAAAATGTTCTAATCAGCCAGCTGACACATTTGTCTCTGGGTCATGTTGTATTACATTTCTGTGTCTTGTTCTGTATCAGATTGAATTAGTATTTGAGCTGGTTTTCATTTTTTTCTCACTTTAGGGACCTCGTGGCTTGCCAGGTATCAAGGGAGAGCCAGGACAAGATGGGGCAAAGGTAAAAACAAACAAACAAAAACAAACCAAACCAGAGTAATAATGTCAGTTAATAGTATCAGTATTTTCACATGAAGCTTCTGTGAGAATTGTTTCTTAGAAGAGTAATAAGGAAGGATTAAGAATCCTAAATTTAAATTCTGAATCTGGTCTGCTTTATTTAATAAAGGTCATACAGGCTTTAGCACTGCCAGCAGCAACTTTATTGGACTGAATAACATATACTTAGAAAGCATATCTAAGTCTGGATACCTGGAAGCACAATACAGACTTCTGTCAGAATGGTTTTGTTTTTAACTCTTTTCACCCTTTTTCTCTTTAAGTAAGCATCCAGATGACCTAGGTAGGAATTTTTGCATGGCACTTTTTATCAGAAAACACTGACTAATTGAAACCAAAGCTTTTTGTGGAAAATTCTAGCTGTGGTGTAGCCAGTAGCTTGGAGCTACAGACAGATGTGGAAGCTTATATGTAACTCCCTTCTGATAGTCAGGATAAACTTGACTCTGGATCTTCTGTATGCACAGAGAATAAACTAGCAAGGAGGCATTGCCAAGTTTCATTGATATGTAAATATCCATGCCCAAATTTCTGCCCTGTGTTTAGAAAAGTTCGAAGTTAATTGTGATAAAAACGATTTTGGTTTATTAAAACTTAAAAGCCTTTTCTGTAAAACAAACACTTGTTTTCCCAACAGGTCTTAGTTAGAATTTCTTTCTTCAGTTCCCAATATCAAAAACAAGTCCTTAAATTCGTCACTGTTTAGCAGAATTCTCAAGTGCATGATTAGGGCTGAAAAACGTGCTTATGTTTTCTGTGCTTTAATCACCTCAATCTAATTGGTTTTAGATGTTAATCTAATCAATCAGTCAGTATTGGGCCATGTGTAGAAATTAAGATACTGCTGATGAAAAACTTTGTTCTCCTGGCAGTGCAGTGTTGTGACAGATAGAATATTTCCTATTGCTCAGTCCAGCCGTTTTTAAAATGTGCCAAGAAATAGGGCTTCCACCAGTGTTTCAGAAAACTTTTCCATTGTAAAATAGGTCTTGCCATTAGAATTTTTTTCCTGGAGATTCAGCCCAAATTTTCATCTCCTAATTTCATCCCATTACTTGTAAAGTTTCTGTAGCAACTAATTTAAAACTGTTTCCAAGTGTTTTAGTTTATCCAATAATTGAGTCACCACTTCTGAGCAGAAATTGAAACTCCGACCTTTTTCATTAAGAAGCAGTGGATGCACAAAGTGTTTATTTTATAAGCTTTGCTGATTTTCTGAACTCCGTCCCACCTGTTTTCAATATTTATTTGTTAGGAGATATTTTGATAGCATTAACCCATAAGCTGTCATTCCTGTGGTTGTGTTCCTGTCTTCTGCGAATATACGCAGAACTCTCCATGTCCGCTTAGACATGAATGGCTTTCATAAATAACATTGAGATGTGTTGTCATGGTTAACCTTTGTCTTAGAACTTGAAATACTATATGGAACAACTTTCTAAGCATAGTTTACTATTCTTTCTTTTTGATTGAAATAGATTAAACAACTTGATATGTGTTGTTTAATATAGAGTTAGAAATTAGCAGAGGGAAAACATTTTGAATGACCAAAAATTATTTTTGTCCCGTGTGAAGTAGATCTTGGCTACTGAAACAGGCAACAAAGCTTGGTTTTATTGCTTCAAGTCAGGTTCTGACAAGTTATAATTTAGCCTTTTGTTGTAATTGCTCAAAGGAGCTTGCAGTTAAATATCTTCAGTACCAACAGTACCAGCAGAAGTTTGGAATTCCTGATATCTGACACTTCTGAAAAATAAAAAGAACTGATGGTTAGCCTTGTCTTTTCAATTGCCAACTGCTTTTACCAAAGTGTATTCTGTCTTCCACAGAAAGGAGAACTCATTTGTCCACATGCCAGAGTTGTTTTACATCAGTCTGTTTTGGTTTAATTTTGTTTGTTTTTTAGAGAAGGTACTGTAGTGGGTTTAATTACTTATTTTTTTTAGTACTTCACTCATCCAGAGTAAACTGGTGAGAAACTTGATAAGGTCAGTAGCTCTTTGATATTTTCAGTAACAGGTCGAAGCAAAGCCATTACAGATTTATGGAGTTTCCTTATTTGGGAATTGGGAATGGATAGTAGACTTAACACAGCTCCTACAGAGATTTTCAGAACTTTTTTTCATCTTGTTGAACCTAAATTGCTACTTTTAAACCCCCATAAGATTTCTTCAGAAATTACAGTAACATTTATTCTAAAATATAATGATTGTTTTAAGTTTTTTTCTTTTATGTACTCAGTCTTGTTTGAAGATTAACAGACTCTCACCAATCATCATAAAATGTTATGTGGTTGATATGGTGGTACATCTTTCCACTATTTGTTGATCATGAGGATATGAATGTTACTATAGTAAATTACTACTATTTCAGGTACAAGAATTTAAAATATGTTTCCTCTTTTAGGGTGAAAGTGGACTACCTGGTTTTCCTGGATTACATGGGATGCCAGCACCAAAGGTTGACATGAAATATGTCTTGTTACAATATTCCTGTGTTTCAAGTTGCTCTGTGGTTTAATTTAGGGGAAAAATAAGTCTGTATACAATACTATCAATGTATTTGATGACCTACATAAAATGTAGGATATGATGGATATGATGCTGAAATTTAGGGAAGATACATGCCATGGGACTTCATTACATAGATATCAAACAAAAGAAACCACCTGCTTTTTCATTTTTTTCTGCTCTATGGGATTTTATATTGATTACTTTGATTTTACTACTACTAGAAACTTCTTCATCACAAATAATGTGTCAAAAATATAAATAATTATACGATTTTCTTTAAGTTGTTAAACTTGGGTGACAGCATTTTGAAGGATAATTCTGGTCTATCCCAGCAAGTTTAGTTCATGTGTATGTTCTCTAAAACGTCATCAACCATACCTTTTTTTCCTTCTGTGTTAGTTTTCAACTGGATATATTTCAGTTTTTCCAAATTTGTGTTTTAAACTTTTCAAATAACGTCTTCAAAAAGTGCAGCACTTTTCAAGGAACTGAATTTTCGCTTAGGTTCCTACCTATTTTGAAGTAAGCAGAATCACAAAGTACCTTCCATAAAAAGTAGAAACATTAAGCTTGCAAGCTGTGGATTTTCTCACCATCAGTGTTGGACATTCTGGGCTTCTCCCCCTAGGAGAGCTTGGAAAATTCAGGATTTGCATTTACCGTCTTGGGCATATTTTTTACATCACATGGAACTCTGCCTGCTTTATTTTGAGTCTGCTATACATGTATACTTCATATATGTATCTTTATATAACTGCTTTTGTTTTAAAAATTAACATGTTCACACACATTTTGTCTAGGGAGAAAGGGGTCCTAAAGGAGATCAAGGAGAGCCAGGAATATATGGGAAAAAGGCAAGTGAACTTGTAATTATAAATTAAAGCAAAATGTTATTGGTATCTGTGGTGGGGTGACCTTGGCTGGCTGCCTGATGTCCCTCCCAGCCACGCTCTCATTCTGCCTTCTCAGCAGTACGGTGGGAGAAAATAAGAAGAAAAAGCTTGTGGGTCCAGATAAGGGAGATCACCTGCCAGTTAGTGTTAATTTGGGGAAAATTAATTTAATTTAGTGACACGTAAAATAGATTCGGGTAGTGAGAAACAAAGACAAAAACTACAACACCTCTTCCAGTTGAACCTTTTTCCCAGGCATCAACTCCCATCCTTCATGCGATGGGGAATGGGGAACAGGGTGGGGTGGTCAGTCCACAACAGCTCTCTGTCCTCCTTCCTTCTCACATTCCTTTTCTGCTGCCAGCTCTGTGGCATGGGAACCCTGTGGAATATCATTTGTATTTTTATAATATGTATTCACAGTTAATTTAATTCTGCAGTCATAACTCAAAAAATTTTTCACTGTTGTTACTGGATGTTTAGTATTATCAAACTTGTGCTCAGCTTATTTGCATGTTCTGAGAACTGTCTTCATCGCGTTAATGGATCGGTGTAATTCAGTTTCACATAACACAAAATGCGTATATTTTTTGCAGGTGTGTCTACAGGGCGTGTGTGTGTGTATATATATATATACCATATATGGGTTATATGTAATAATTATATCGCAAAGAAGTCTGTACTTTTTAATACATAGAAATGTACGTATAATCAAACAGGAGTGAGGGAGTGAGGAGAGGAGCACACGAAAGGAGTGAGGCTGATAGTGGCCGCAAAGAGAGATATTTTAATCTGTAATTTATATAAAGCAGAGAGCATATTTTGGCCATCCAAAGTTAATGGTTACATTTTCACCTGTCCTTATATTTTCTTCATGTGTTTATTGCTCTGGAGTTTTAAGCAATTTGAAAGAGGGTCTGTGTTAGTATTTCTATATTTTCAAATATATGATTCTGTAATGGGATAGTTATTATTTGACAGCTGCCTGTACTAAGAAAGAAACAGATCTCCTGTACATTTTCAAAATTAGAAGTAACCTGCATCAATTATAGGTTAAATATACTGAGTTTGCAGCATAAACATTGAGCGTAACTTACTTTTCGTTTGCTGTTTTTCTCAGGGTTCAAAAGGAGAGAAGGGTGATACGGGTTTTCCAGGAATGCCTGGCCGATCAGTAAGTTTTTAGAAGACAATTTGTCTTTAACTTCTGCTTGTTAATTCACCTACTGATTACTGGTAACTGTTCCTACAGGGAGACCCTGGCAGAAATGGGAAAGATGGATTACCAGGCAGTCCTGGTTTCAAGGTAGGTAGAAATGTATATTCATACCTTGCCTAAGTCTTCAATAGCATTGCTATTGGTCTAAATATACCCAGTTTATTCTGTGAAGAATAACTGGAAATTAAAATAACATGAGGTACTAGGAAATGCAGAAGTTTACCGCAGCAGTGAGCAGATTCATTGTTTTCAATTGTTTTGTGAGCAGGGGCAAATCTTTTATTAAGAATGTATTAATGATCCTTAAAAATTGTTTATACTTTGCCTTCCTTATCCTTATGTGTTTATCTAAATCTGTGAATCTGTTAATGAGATATTTATAAATAAGCATACACCGTAGAACATAATTGCTTTTGAAGGGAAATGCAGGAAAGTTAGGGGAAAGCACTTTCAGTATTGAATGTTTGTGTTCATATTCTCTTCACTGTGCAATGCCCTTTATATTGAATTTAGAACAGTTTGTCAAGTTGACTGAGTATCTGTCTACTGTAAAAAAGACTACAGGATCTGATATTTCTATAATGTATCACAGGATGTGAGCTCACTGGACATTTTTCTGGCCAAACTGTTGTTTGCGCTTTTCTAATTTGTGTAAGGGTGGACTTAGCTGTATCAGCAATGTAAATGCTCAGTTGAATTGACCTAAAGAAGCTTTTAAAAAGTAGCTTTGTTCCTATAATATTTTTCTTTGTAATAAGGATAGTATTTAGGGCTACTCCAGAGTAATGTTACTTCAGTGTCAAAAACTACAAGTGTACTTTTAAGTGCATTTGTCTAAACTCCTATTCCTTAAGTTGAAGATCTGAGTCTTCCATTTTGTGACCATGCTTGTCTATAGCAGTTGGGAATGCAGTTGGCATATTTGTGACATCTGCTGCATCAGGGAGATATGGTGCAAGACCTGCTAAACCCTTCAGGCAGCAGCTACCAGTAAGGTGGATCCAGCTGGATCCCAGCCTCGTTCTCTCAGATTGGAGGAGAAATTCGCTCATCTGCTGGACTAGCCTCCTGCTCACAAATGGGACAGCACTGAGTCCATACCAGGTTGCTCAGCTGGGTCTTGGTAACCTCCGTGGAGACTGCACAACTGTTCACCTTGTTCCATCCTTGAATGTCTTCAAGGTGAAAAATTTTTCACCCTTATTTGGAGCAGGCAATGGCTCTACCACATCTATGTGGTAACAACTAAGAGAAGCTCTTATATATAATAAACGGAGCTTCTAAAGTCACTAAGCTGCTGACTGTTAACTGCTATAGCTTTCATGATCTCACTAGTAAGTTTTCAGTCCTACTTCTTTCTCTTTGGATAGCCTGTACAGGTCACCTTTCAGGTGACCTTTCCTTCTCTTTGGGTAGCCTGACTTACAGGTCACCTTACAGGTTGTCACCACCTTACAGGTGACCTGTAAGTGCCATTTTAGAAGGGCATAGATCTCCTCTAGGTGGTACCTGCCAGCCCAGTGTGGAAGCTTTGGCTGCCCTAGAGCACCTCAAATAGCATTCGTGATTTGGTAGCTAAATCAAGCCTTTGTTCTGTAATGGGGTCTTTGTGCCCTTACATGTTCCTAGACAACTTTGGATATAATAACATATGTAGTGTCTTAATTCGAAGCTAGAGGGATGAGTTATCACTTACATGCAACACTACAGCACTGTTATCCAGGAAATTGCCCAACTTCAATGTATAACTGAGCATCCCACAATTCAAAGATTTATTAGCAGAACACATCTAAAATAACAGCCTTTAGAAGGTATGTATAAAATTTAACTTTTATGGTGGATAAACTCAGTATTTCCTATTTTATTTGTTCTTCTTGGAAGGCCTGATGAGACTGTGCTAAAAGGTAATGGAGTAACTTTATTTTATGTGTACTCCTATTTTTTTTAACTGCCCTTACATTTACCTTACATTTACTAAAATCCATTAGTAAAAGAAATTGTAAATCTTAATTATGGAAAAAAATTCTCATTGCTCATTTTTCTTAGGTTATCTTCAGCACCCAAGAGCAGATTATTTCTACAATACTAAAGGACTTTTTCTTTATTTGTTGCTTGGTTTACTTTTAAATACTCCTACGTTCATTTCATTTTCATCTTCAAATCCCATTGATACATGCCTGCAAATTGTCTTTATTAATATAAATGTATCTCTGACTCTTGCAAATATGTCAAGCGAAGACAATTGAACAGACATTCTTAAAACACTCAGCTAAGTTTGTGTCCACGGACACAGTAGCTACCTATTTTGCCATTGAAGTCAATGCAAGTCTAAGTGGTAATGCCAGAGGAGTCAAAGAAGGCAGAGTCATACGTACCAGTTAAGTTGTGTACTTAAAAAGCCTGTGGTGCATTTGAAATGTATTAGTGTCAAAAGCATCCTAAGGGGGCTGAAAAATATGATATGAGGCCTATGGAAAGCCAGTGCCTTTCTGGAGTGGGAGTAGGACCCTAGACAAGACACCCTTGGGTATCTCAACTGTGTGTGGGCAGTGGAATTCAGCTTCTGGTGGCTGATCAGCTGCATCAGTCCTCCAGTAATTGTCCAGACTAGAGTTCTGTTGTCTGTGATAGGAGCTTAGTTACCTTCCATGAATTTATGTCAAACAAGTCCTCCTTTTATAAATATATTTCCAGACATACATACACACACACACAGATATCACTGCTAAGCCGGTGGAGGAGTTTCTTCTCTAGTACTATAGAACATAGAAAAAAAATAATTAGGTATTAGGAGTTTTGTCTTCTATGGTATTTGATAACATGGACAGGTAGAAGTCACAATCAACATAACATGAGCATAAAGTTTTAACTGTCACTGGTGGCCATTCAGAGTGAAGCATTATGTTGCTAAAGGATGAATTTGGAGAGTACTTTGATCTGTTTTTATGCTTGTAAAAAATATACAGAAAATTCAGTATATTAGTTGTGTGAACGTGTGTACATTTAAACTAAAAGACATTTTCTGTAAAAAAAATTATTTTACAAAAATATGACATACTCATTAGTTTTTACTTGTTTTGTAATATAGCTAACAGAAGCTGTATTCTTCATTGAAATATTTTGTCAGCTTGACTTCAACATCTGCTTGCTATAAAACGTTGTTTCATTCTGGGTCTATAATCAGATTCAGAGCAGTAACAAACATGCTGCCTTTGAAGGAAATTTCTGTTGGAGCTTTCCTCTTTTTTTACAATATTAATTCCAGGAAAGAATGTGGAAAAAGCATGGCTTGAAACCCAGATGCTACCCATTGTTACTTTCAGTCCTGTTTTTATAATTTTAAGTTAAATATTGTGAGATTATTTTAATTGATCTTTGCATTTGCTTTATGTGCTTTTATTTCTGGAATAAGTCTTCAATTTTTCAGAATAGTATCATACATATTTTGAGTAAGAACATAAAGATTTGATCATTCTGGTACTGCTGTATTCTAAAGTGCTTTGAAATATTTTTCCAGACTATTAGTTGTACTAACAGACAGTAGCAGTTTATTAATGTTTATGCATTTCTTCAAACAGAAATTACTGTTCTGATTGAAAAGACAACTGTCTCTCCTATTTTTGCAAACTATTTGACAGCTGTTTGTTGGATACAGCATGAGGGAATACTGGATTGACAACACTTCTTACTGTGTTTTAAACTGTTTTCAAGAGATGTTTATTTGGTGAAGCCTTGATTTTGCATATTCGTTTGACATTTTACTTATATTAAAAATAATAATTTACAATTTGAAATAATTATTTTTCTAATGCAAAGGAAATTTTTTTCTTAAGTCTTTTTTTAAATTTCTTTTAAAGGGAGAAGTTGGACAGCCTGGATCTCCAGGCCTAGAAGGACATCGAGGAGAGCCTGTAAGTGATTAGATTTCTGGCATATCCTTATGTACTGATTTATTAAGGTTTTTGGATTTTGAGGTTTTTTTTAGTTAATGGCTGTTATACTTCATGTTTCATCATGTTGATTTGAATTGGTTGATATGCCCATTTTTAAGAAGTGCTTGTTTATTTTCTGCTGTTCGTCTTTAGGTTTGATTTTATTAAAAGAAATAAACAAACCCTTAAAGTCTCAAATGCCTTAGAAGAAAGATTCTTAACTATATTCTTGTTATATATACTTATATGTATATATGTTATAAAATTATCTAATTATTGACTTCTTTCCTGTTGATATTATGATATAGATGGATTTTAATGATTACATAAGAAAAGATTCTGGATGATTTTAATTCTCATTTCTGCAACATGGTCTGTCTTCTTTCACGTACTTGTTAATGGCACTTTTAAAGTTTATTTTTTTCGCTGTCTACCTCCCCCTTTCCTTTGTCCAGTTTTACTGTTCTTTTACTTCCTTGCATCTTGTTACACTGTCCGTATTACCTGTATCTCTGTTCTTCTTGCTTAGCTGGGGACCATGCTGCTGCATTTTTGTTTTGCTTATTTCCAAAGACTGTTCCTCTACTAGTATTTGGGCAGCTCCTCAGGGCAGATCATTTTTCTTCCTCTTTCCGTCTGATAGCTTGGCTTTGCCCTCCTTGTTTCCTTGTTTCTGCCTTTAAGGCCTGCAGGCTGCTTGAAGCAGATGAGCCAAGATATCTGTAGAAATAACTGAGAGCTTCGAGTGCTGAGAGACAGGCAGCTGTCTTCAAAGCATCAGTAATCCTTCTGTAGGCCAATAGCAGTAAAGGAGCTCAGTTGGTAAAACACTGCTACATTTTGAATTTTAAGAGGACGAGATACAGCTTTATACATTCAACAGAAATTTTGTGGTATTGAATGTAATGAGAGGCAGTATGTGTTACATGGTAGTGAAATCTGATAGAGACAACTAGGAAATAACACTTGCAGCTGAAAAATTCTCAAACTCCTTAATTTAAATTTATAAACATTCACAAAAAGCTTTCTGAAACTCTATGAGTAGACTGTGAGGCAGTGGGAAATCATGCCAAGATACTTTCTTCCTACTTGATTGGCTTAAGTGAAAAACACACATAATTTCTCCCATGACTTTATTTTTTCCTCTTTTTTCTGCTCCAATAACTGTGAGGTGTTTTAACCTTCTACAGTCTGTGGTATTATCGTGTGTAAAAAAGACTGAAATTAAAAATCATACAATACAACTGAAGGGGTATTGGTATATTTTTGGTTAGTACGCCATAAAAAATGTGTTGAGATGAAAATGAGCTCTCTTATTGTCCCTAGCCTTGTTTTGTCTCTTTTCATTTTTACGAAAAAAAAAGGTAGTTGATCATCGTTTTTTTTTTTAAACAAAAGTAGTCAAAAAAACAGAAAGGAAAAGGCATTTCTGTCCTAGGGAAAATTATGTATTTAATACTGTAACAGCTCTCTTTCTGATCTGATAGCTTTGGTTAAATATGACCTGCATCTACTAAAGAAATATAATTTGGTTTAAAATTAATATAAATACTTCACAATATAACATTTTAAACAGCAGTGTAAACACATAAGTCCCATAATTTTTCTTCAAAGAGAAATGAAGTGACGGACCTAAGACATTGAAATTAATAAGAAGTCTTTGAAAATCACCGCAAAGCAATATAGAGGGAGACTTCCAATATATAAGCAATTACAAAGGATTTAAACAGACCTAAAAGGGCAAGTCAGATTGCATTGTATGCTTCATTTATAATCAGTGCAGGTTCTGAAGAGGAGAAAGTCTACATGCTAACCATGAAATTTCCTCAAGGAAAACAGTAGGAAATGTAAGACACTGAGTCATCCCTGCTCATCTGCTTCTGTTGCTGGTGTAGCACCAGACTGCATGTGTAAACATTCACATCAGTGGAGGAGGAGCAAAGGGTATTTCTGTGCGACAACTTTGTGGTAAAAGTGTGTGTTTGGGCTGTGGAAAATGAAAGCTATCCTCAGCTGTGGGATATATGGGCTCCCCTATTCAAGAGGGTGATCGGTTTTCATCTTTTGGAAAGTGGGATGGATTGTTGAGGACTGCGAGGGATGTCTTGTGCAACTTACTGCTTCCGTTGTTCCTGTTGTTCCTCCAGTGTGTACGCTGAGGAACATAATATGTAGAATTGAATTGATGCATAACATGTAAGTGACTCCTCTCTGCTCCTCTGCTGTGAAATTCAGTGTGATCTTCTCTGGCAGGATATCCTAAGAGTTATGGCACTGATGTGGAAGAGTGGGATTGAATTCTGCTGTGCCCTCCCTGTCATAGCCAAGTACAGTGCCTAAGCTCAAGACAGGCCTTGAATTGTACTGTGGAAACTCTGTGTATCACTAACCAGCAACATGCATGGTTAGTGACCCTGGAACAGCTCAGCAGGTAGCATGGATACCTCACCCACTCAAACATGCATGCAGATAATCTGTATCTTCTATTCAGCCATATTAGTGTTAGACATAGCCTAAGTTGTTAAGTTGATCTTTTTAGAAATAGCCATCTTATGATCCCTCTTGCTTTAGCAAGTAAGAAGAGCATGGTTGTGAAATGAATGCATCTTGAGACAATGTCTAAGGGGCAACTGATGAGGATGGAGCACTCACTGAACTCCCATTGCCTCTAGCCTTTGAGAGGTGTGGTTATTTTTTTGGGCAGAATACTTTCTGGTATATTATTACTCTTATTAATCCCCAAAGTTATAAACAGGAAAAAGTAGGTTGTAAAGCTAAGTAAATAATTCCAAGTCATGCGGTTGTTTTCTCTCAGTAGTACTATTTGGAACCTAAATTAACCAGGCCATCCCAGTTCCACCCACTCTGTGTAAGAGTAACATGACAGTATGGACAGAATAATTTAGATAGCATTTAGCAAAGGTAGTAATCAAGCTCATTTTGCTGATGACAAAAAGAGGCCACGCTGTCACTTGAATAGTTTAGTGGCCAGTCATCTATCTTGCTGATGACAACCTGTTTTGATAAAAGACTTCAATACACTTTTTTTTTTAAGAGGCCAACTGTTTAAAGTGTAGAATAAATCAAGATTTATTTGAGCTTAATTTCAACCTGACTTTCTTTTTTAACATAGGTAGAGTTTTGTCAGAGTTTGGTTTCAGTGGAAGCTCCTTGTGTTTACAATTATGCAGATGGGAACTCTGAAGTGAGTGCTTGCGGATGAAGCTGGCAGGACATTTGTAGCACTCCTCTAAGCCTAGCATATGCTCTCCTGCCACAAGTAATATGTCTGAGCGTTTGCAACTGCTCATGTTTACTCTCCAGAAATCGTATTTTTCAGAAATACAGCTGCAAACACTTAAAATGGTAGAGTTTGCCCTCAATATGTAGGTCACATCACAAGACCTTAGATGTGGCCTGATTTGTGCCGGCGATAGCAACATATCACTACTTTCAGCTTCTGACCTGACTCCCACTGTTATGCCTATACTCCTAGTTTCTCAGTTGATCTTTCCTAACTGCATCAGGAATGCCAGATCTAGATCAATGCATTCTCTGGAAAAATCTGTGTTTTATGCTAGGAAATGGTAGCAGAATTCTTTTTGAAGTGTGTTCAAGGTACACTGCAAGATACAACAGAAGTTGCAGTATTTTATTCACAAAGCAGAAATCCTGAAAATAAACTGGTATAGCTGGGTATCCTGTATGTTTGGAAAGCAAACCTAATGTAATTCTACTGTATCTAAAGCCCTGCTGAGACTGACAGAAACAGGAACCAAAGAAAGAAGATGCCTGACATAGTTATATACTGGTATGAAGATCAAAGGTTTTTTTTGTTATTAATTTCCTCTTTGTGTCATGTACTGTTTTGCTTGATGCACTGTATGTTGATGTTATGTTGGTTTGTACCAGTTTTAGTCAATACAATGACGTTTACTCAACACTTCTAATTTATATTTGCATTTACATACTGAGTTATGAAATGCTTCAGATAAAAACAAACCTAAAAACTCTGTTATGTATGTATACAATAGGCGTTTTGAAAAAAAATTCTTTCTGAAAGTGTTACTTTGTTTTTTTATGCAACTAGTCTAATTATTTCTGTTTTTAATCTCCTGCTAGATGAAAAGGATCCTGTCATGTTTCTGGTGCTCAAAATATCATGCATTGTGTGAATTTATTATTTATGGAAATGTTCCATAGAATACTAGATACTCATTCAGATTTTATATTGCCTTAAATTTGGCACTCCTATAAAGGACCACTCTACTGCAAGTAGTATATGAAGAAGAAATTATTTCCCGTCAGTTTTTAAGATAAAAGAGATCAAGTGACTCAAGAAACTGGTTGTGTGAGTCTATCAAAATTCTTGGTTTCAGATCTGATATTCATGCTTTTCCACTAGTCTGAGATGCCTTGATGAAAGAAGCTGAACTCTGCTGGCCTGCTTTTCAAAAGTGCCATCATTACAGTCATAACAGATGAACGGACTAACATTTTCTCTGCAGATGCTGTCTTGTGGGTCTCAAAAAAAAAAACCTTATTTCCTTTTTCTGACTTTCACCTCTAAATACATTTATGTATGAAGTGAAATTGTTACTTGGCTGGGGTGGGGTTTTTTATACATAAACAGCTGACTTTGGTAGGCATATGCCATTCATTATTATTTCTTTACAAGTAGGTTTGGTTAATTGAATTACCTTTTTCATTATTGTATCTTTATTCCTTCTTCTAATTTCTGAACTGTTGAAGTAGACAGGGCAGTGTTAAAGACTTTCTGAGTGCTGGAGCTACTATAACAGATGTTGTTAGTCTTGTTCCCACTTGAGGAAGGGGAGATGACAGCTTTGACTGGGTAATACTTTCAGCAATCATTCGTTAATTACATTGTGGTTGCTGTAAGCTCAGACACATTTTTTAGATGGAATGCAGGTTTTTCTGTCAAGTATAACTTTTAGGTTTCCTTTAGGTGTATGTATTTTTAGCAGACTTTATTTGCAACCTGGGTTATCTTCATTCTGACTGACAAGTTATTTTAACTAGATTCGTTCCATACTACGTTTATAGCAGAGTTAATTGCTCTTCAGAAGGTAAGTATGAGTGGTGCTGTAATGGAACAGGTAATTAAGACTTCTAGAATTTCAGACAGGCTAATCTGAGTTACTTTATTATTCCCAGTTGACAAAAATTATATAAAACATGACAGTATAGTTGCTGATCCAAAGTGTATTGAAGGTCAATGTAAAGATTCCTATTGAATTCAGTCTGGACTGGGGCCACAATAAATGCTGTAAGAAACTTGGACCCACTGACCTAACACTTGGAAAATAATTCCTGCTTTTCTAAGGTGTAAAGCTAACAGTTCTAGCCCATCTAATTCTCACTTTCTGACTGTTCTTTGTGATTTCTAATTTCTAAATTTCTTTCCTCACACAGTAGGAAATTACATTAATTATATTAATTATCCAGAATTATAGTGTCTTCTTTGGTTTTGTTTTGTCTACAGAGGCTTGGGAAAGTTTTTTTTTTGTTG
>VXAY01007238.1:0-110906 GCA_013399855.1 Oxyruncus cristatus | reverse complement strand
TGGTTTTTTTTTTTTTTTTTTTCCCAGTTAATGCCATTTTCAATTTGATAACTTTGGAAAATCAAGCAGAGAAGAGGTGGTATACCTTGCTGACTTTTCTTTAAGACTATTTTATAAATGTCAAGTTAACAAAGGGAATTTCTTAAAAGTTGTAAGGAAATATAGAAGGAGCTCTAGTTGTAAACCTACTACAGGCATGAATGGTGTGTGCTATAAATAGTTATAAAAGGTACTCAGAGTAGTCTGTTTTCTGCTTGTATTCTGTAGTGACCTTTTTATGGCTACCCTGGCACTTTTCTTACTAATTCATATGCTGATAGAAGTTAGATGACAGCATTCCTCCCCCATTCCAGCTGGCTGGTAAACACGGTGATAGAAATACCTCTAACCAATGTCTTGTACTGATTTAAAATCTCCCTACTGACTTGATGAGCTGTATTATAATAAAGAGATGCTTGTCATTTGTTAAAATGTATCTTAATAATTTGTTAAACTTTTGTAAGTTAAAAAGTCTGGTAAAACAATGTGATTCTGAAAGAATTGTCCTGCAGTGAGCACTTGAAGGTGCAACGCTGTTAAAGAGTTCAGTAACTATTTCTAAGCATAAAATTAGTGGTAGTGATTATTTATTTATATTCCATGACTGATTCCAATGCATTAGTCCTGTTTATACACAAAACCACAAATTCTTCTGAAGAGTCTAATTTCTTCTGTGCATTAAAATAATTTGCAGTATTTTTTGGAAATTTTTATGTAGAGACTTTAAGCTTAGTATTATACTTCTTGGTTATCTGTACTAGTAAGTGAGCTTTAATTCCCAGATGAGTGTTTTGGCATAAGCTTATGCTGTCTGTAGAGTAAGACCCGTGTTGTTCCACCTGTGTTTTTTTCCCCACTGAGGGAATAATACTTCATACTGTAACTTCAGCCTTCAGCTGTCATGTTTTCAGCTTGGCTTAGATGGAGCCTAGGGATGTGGTTTGAAACTAAGAGTGAATTAACTTGGCGGTATGGATGTGTACATTACCCATTAGATATCATCTCTCATGATAATATTCGTCAAAAATACATATCAATATTTGCCCATTCACATGCTTGTGCATTTAGGATACCGGAGGCCTTTATATCAGTTGCAGAGACTGCAATATGCACGTGCTAACAAAAACACCACTACCTGTTTTCTGAGCACCAGAAACTAGGTTTTCCTGTTATTAATATTGGAGTGGGCCTTTTCCATAGAGATTTTGATTTGTATTTGAGCATTATAGCTATACAACTTGATTAAGTGGGAAAGTCAGCTTACTATAACTGATTATTATTCAAAAGCATTTCTGATTACATGTTTTTTACTTTGAGCAGATGATGTATAGATACATTTAAGTATATTACTTAACATACTACTTGGACTGAAAAAAAAAAATTACATTCTTAAAAATTACTTCACTTGTTAAAGTGGAGCTTTTTGAGAAATTGAATGGACAAATCCACAGCACTGTAAATTGATACTGTATTCTTTATCAGAAATTTGTTTTTTTCCCAAATATCAATTAAAAGTGTGATTGTTTGCTGAATTGGTTTAAATTAAAGAATTATAACAATATAATCTGTATGTGTGTGCATGTGCACACATAATCATTTAGTTCACCCTGCTAAGAAGAGAGTAAGTACTAAAGATCTTGAAAGATCTAAAGTGCTTAACATTCACTTCCTTTGACATGTAGTATTTAAAAAAGGAGTCATTTGCATTATTTTGGATCTGCCTGACGTCAATAATAATACTTAGGGCATTCCTGAACTAGTGTATTAATTTCACACAGGCAAGAAAGGCTTTTCTGAAGGAGATGCTTGAAGAGAATGTTTGGCCTTGGTATATGTTGTATATTGGCTGGTGTCTCACATGTCAGTGCCAGGAAAGTTGGTGTTTATACTTCCAGTAAACAGTGTTTCACATCTGCCGATTAATCTTGAAACAGCAATATCTCTCCCTTATTCTTGCCTTACAGTTTTCTTCTCAACTCCCACAGTTTTCAAGGAACATGTCAGGAAGTGTCAAATCCCTCCATAATATAGATATGACATTTGAAATTACATCTTTAACAAAATAGATTTTGTATTTTTCTCAACAGAAACATTATTACTGGGATCAGGAAAAAAAAAAAAGCTTAGTAAAATAGTTATGAATTTGAATGAACTTCTGACACCTAAAGTACCAAACCATCCCTCTTGGGCAGCAGTATCATCACATGATTTTGGCGCGAGTTACTTATATATGCATCACCTTTTAACCAAAATACAATATGACAAAGTATTTGAAATAATTGAAGTAACTCTTGTGCACTTTATGGGGAAGAAAGAGCAAAAAACGGGGAAAAAAAATTCTTTTGTGATAGAGAATGTATTTCACCAGTAAACATCCCATTTGTGGATTTAAAAGGAGTTAAAAGCAAGCAAGATGCAATACATTTTTTTCTCTTTATGTTTAAATGTGTTGCAACAACGCCAGCTTTCATATTTGTGTATTTCTCTATGCTAATCTTCCTCTTTCAAACATATCTCAGAGGTAGGATATAAAATACCTCAGCTTTCAGTATCTATACTAATAGAATTAAAAATATTTTTAGCAACAATAAATGGTAATTTGAATGGTAGGATTTATGCAAAAATGCTAGACATAGAACACATTAATTTAATTTACCAGATTACAAATAAGAATGCCCTTTTTGTATTGGTTTTGTTTGTAATTCACAGGAATTTTCTTCAAGATTATTGCTCAACAATAATCACCTAGAAAGTGTCTGTTAGAACATATTATACTACAAAATGGATTGATACGTGCATGTCCTATGTGACAAATCACTACACATGGTGCTTACTTGCAGTCTTTCAATGTGTGAGGCCTCAGAAGCAAGCTATGGAAAATCAAGATGGATCTGGATTTTTTGGCATTGTTTTAACATATGCTGCAAAATGGAAATGTTTTCAGTCTTTGAATATTTTTAAGACAATAAAATTTTAGCTCTAAGTTAATAATTTATGATGAATAAAAGCAGAGTATGTGTAGGACTTTTTTTCCCCACATTTATGGTATATAAATGCAGTATGCAGACTAAAATTTTTAAACTGTCCATTGGTAATTCCACATAGTCATGGGCAATGCTATAGGGGCTGATGCTTCACTGAGCAATTTCATATTTCATTTTTAGGCACACAAGTATCAATTCTCACTGGTTTGTATCATTGCATTTTGACATAACGGTAGTATAAAGTGTGATTTGTATCTTAGTAGTATGACTCAAAGACGAATTCCTAGATATATTCAAATTCTCATCTGTAGAGCACAGGGATGTGGTGTTTCAGGTTTCTAGGGAAAGTGCCCTCTTCTTTGTAAGAATAGTGTCTCTTTTAATCTTCTTGCTAGGGCATAATCAAAAGAAGAGAGGTCTGAATGCCTTTAACACATTTCCTAAATATTTCTGTCTTCCTTTCCTAATACACTATGAACACTAAGAATTAGTATTTTCATTTACAGCTTAGGTAAATATCTGCAGGAATTTCCAATGACCCTGAAGACTAAACAGAAACTTCCCTCAGCTGATTGCTGTACTTAAAACCCAAACATAAAGAGTAGGCTATGAATGAAGAAGACACTTGGTTAGTGTAGCAGACATAAATATTTATTATTTCAGTTGGTTTTATTTGTGCATTGCTGTTCTATTCCATGCTTCACAGCATGTTTATCGCAAGTTCCTTAACCACAAGCAGAAAGACATTTACCAAAAGGATGTTTGATTTTTCTTCCTCCGATCCAACTTCAACAGAGTAGTAACAGTGTAGCCAGTTTTCTAGCTAGTTATGGTTCTTCTTCAACATGGAAAAAGCCAGAGAAAAGATTTGTTGTACCTGTGTCCTCTCAGAACGTTTAAGTTACAGCCTCATGTGGTCAGGGTCGTGATATGAAGCAATCTAGCTGTAACTCCTTCAGAGCTCTAAGTACTGTATCTGGGCACCAAATCTACCGTCTGTGTTCTGATAATTATCCAGAACAGTTTTCATTTTATCTCATTTAGTCAAGTAGACATATTTAGTCTATTTCTTTAATATTGTTGTTCTTTGATATGGAACTATCCCATCATTAAATATTTGTCTCAAATAGGAGGGGTAATTTTCTTCTGAAATTACCCTTTTGCTTTGACTGGGTTAGTTTAGATTTTTAGATTAATTAAATTAATTTGAATTGAATGTCTCCAGAAAATGTGCAAGAGCAAAACAAGCAGACAACCTAAAGCACGGCTTCTTTTCAAGTTTTGTGTTCAAGTGGTAGTTGGGCTGTCAAAGTAATTAGGTACTTGTTGTGCTCCTTCCATGTGTCCTTCATGATCAAAAGCATTGCATTAATCTTGTGCAGGGTCATGCCAGTTGTTGAAGATAGATTGTCATGTGCTTTGTAGGGTACAGTTAGGAAAAGATGCAGAGAAGTTAAGTAAAGGAGATCTGCATTATTTGTGAGCCTTACAAATCCTTTTATCAGAGAAACCACATTAGTATTGCTTCTACTCAACATTTGTGCTACAAAGTTTTTAGTTTTGTAACTGAGATCAGTTGTTTCACCTCACTTTAGGAAGCAGCAAAGACAGTTCCTGTCCACAAAGAGATTTAAATGTGAAATTGAGAAACCGATACTCAAGTCTCAGGCACTCAAATAAATATACTGCTAGAAAATTTAAGGAAATTTGGTACAGTGGATATTTTCTTTTTTTTTTTATCCTTACATATTGAAATTACTGTGAATTGAAGCTACAAAAAGTCTTGTCGGAATACAGTCTGACTTCTCATCCGTAAGAAAAGAAAAACCTAAACAGTCTTCAATCAGAGTGAATTTAAATCCATTTGTAAGGTTAACTAATGTTTCTGCTAATATTTTTAAACCGTTTAAGACACAACCTTTGGTTCTTATTGTGCAAATTGGTTTTTGCTTTAGTAATTGGGTTTAGTGATTAAATTTAGTCTTAGTGGTGATTGTTGTGTGAGCCAAGGTGTGATTTTCTTTCTTTATGCTCTGAAAGGGCATGGTCCCAGTCTCTGCTCCAACTTTTCTTAGCTATATCTTAAACAGGTAATGAATGCAAACAGACTCAGACTAAAGGAATTATCACAGAACTTTTTCTCTGAGAATAGATAGAAGTGTGTAGAAAATGATTTTTTTCACCTGTTATTTACTGCCAGCTTCTGTCTGTCAGAGCTTTTGGGACTTCCTTAGCCAAAAATGCATGCTGGCCCATCCCACTTCATAGCCAGCAATCTACCCATTCTCTAGGAATTTTACAGTCCTTTTTGGAACACAGTTTTACTGTTTTCTTTTGCTGCATCTTGTGACCAATTTCACAATATGCACCATATGGGGAAAAAAAAAAGAAAAAAAGTATGATTTGTTGTTAAACTTACTCACTGTTAATTTAACTGAGGGGTTCCTTTCTATGGGAAAGGGATATAGCTGAAAACTGTGTCCTTCTGCATCCGTGTGACCTGTGTGAACAGAACTTGTTGGGTGCAAGGAGCAGATCAGCAGTCACTGCCCTTTGAGGAGGTTCTGCTCCCCTCAGCCTGCCCATTCTTATGTGGGAAAGGTGCTCAAATGGTGTTGTAAGTTTTTCTCCGTAATTTAAGGAGAAATTTTAAAGCATTTTGAAGGCATGTAACTGCTTGAGTATCAGTCTGTTTACATGTGAGTGTCAAGCATGGGTTAGTTCGTCAGCTTTTAGAAGTCTATAAGCTTTTTAGACAAATTGGATGTTGTTTTTCACAGTCTCTAAGGCTGACACCATCATGATAGGCAGCGGGAGGGCATCGTGGTGTCACCTGCAGGGCTGGGAGCTCTGATTTTGTCTGCCCGCCTTTGGATCCACAAAGATCTGACAGGTCTGATACTCATATTGTAAATTGTTTACAAGAAACAGTGACACCAATTTCAGCCTGTGAAAATATATACACAGTTTTCATTTTCTATCAGTATTTCCCGCTTTCAAATTGCAGTTTTCCAAGGTCTGTGTCATTGGCAATGCAATAGGGGTCACTGATCCACATTTAGCATGTGTGTTCTATTTCTAATAACTGATTTGCCAAAGTATTTGGAGACTCTGGTCTCATAACTGCAGATATCTTGGTCTTTTCCTCAATTTAATTTGAAGCTGCTATGCTAGTCTGGTGGATAGTCATTATGTCTGTAGGGATGCTTTTTTGTATTGAGCCTTTTTTTTTTTTTTTTTTGTCATCAATTCCAATTACTCAGTTGTAGCAGATGGGGCTTCATTGGATTTGTTTTCCATATATTTTGCTACTTTGCCCAGTAGAAAGTTTTATACATTATCCAAATTTGGTTTGTGTCTTTCATTCTATAAAGATTATCAAGGGTTTGCTGTAATATTTTATGAAGTATTTTGACTATTGTACTTTCATCCAAATTATGGCTACACTTTTACTTTTTTGCATGCTTCCAGTAAAACTTCCATGTATCATCAAGTACACTTTTTCAGTTAAGGATCAGTAATACATCAACAGTTGTATTTTTCAGATGTTTAAAGGGATCATGAGAATGTGAATAGATTGATGTCGTTTGTGAATCTCCTTCTGTTGCTGTGATTCATATAATGTCCTTTAGTGTCTTCCCAGAAGCAGAGTTGCAGATTTTCCAGAGTGGAAGGAACCATTTGATTGGAACATTATTCAGAGAATACATATACACTGGAAAAGTCTCCTTTTTTTATCAGAAGAAAATATGATAATAAAGATAGTTATACTAATGTTCTCTACATCTGCTTGGGGAATTGACCGCAAAGCAGTTTGCTCAGAAGAGCTTTTGGAAATACTCTATAGTTTTACATCTTCCAGTGATAGAACTTTATGATTATGGATATGTTACCTGTAGCCTAGAAACTCCTACTTTCCATAGGGCATTCTGTCCTACTTGGCACTGAAGAGATGGGAAATTTTAAAGTTAGTAGCAGAAAATGAAGAATAGAATAAGCTAAAAAACTCTAATTTTAGGAGTAAAATAGGATTTGGTTTGTTCTGGAAAAAGTTTTTGCGTGTGGTTTCTTCTGCTGTTTGCAAGCATAAAGGTAAACATGAGTGGGATACAAATAATCCATTATACTAGCTAGAAAAAGTGGCAAGTATTTTGAGAAACGTAGCTTCTTTCATAAGTAAAAATGCTTACGCCTACTTGATCTGCCTATAAAGCCTCTGGCAATTCCTTAATGGATTTTTTGTGGGGCTGCATGGAAGAAAATCCAGCTGTTTAATATAATACAAAACAAAAATAGACACCTCATGATTAAAGAAAGCTACAAGAAAATTTTTCCAAGGATTGTGAAACCATGTTCCTCTTACAGTCAAATCCATTCTATCTGCCAGATATTATCAAAGAATGGGAGATTTATTTAAATTACTAAAGCTGGGATAAAATAGAATATTTATACAGAATTTTATAAGTGTCATAATTGAAGCTTGTCATCAAAATAGAAACAAATTCATGCTTTTGGGTGTTCTGAAGTCCTACTGGTGTGGGGGACTTCAGCTGAGGAAGACTGCATCCATGGACTGAGTATTATACCAAGATGAACTTTATTCTGCAATGAAGTTCGAGACAGACAAGCAGACATAAAGGTTTGTGGGACTTGGTTTCCTCGGGGTTGGCACCAAGAGCCATTGGAGTTGTATGAGGGCAACTGCAGCATCTGACACGCACAACAGTTTTTAGAGCAGACTGACATCTTTTCAAAGGGTAGATGTGCTATCCCACAGCACCTTCAGTGACACCAGAGATGATTTCAGTTACCTACATGGCATTCAGATGTCTCCTTAGGTCCTGGGGCTACCCTACAAAGGCTCCCCAAGTCTGTAACCAGAGCTTAGAAAGCTGACAGGCTTCTAGGTACACAGGGGTGATACAGGGTGGAAGACAAATTATTAAACAAGCAAAGGAGGCTGAATAAAGGGTAAGGACAGCAATGTCTCAATAAATAAAAAATCTTGGTTAGCTGCCAGACTAATACATGATCACATTAGTTTTTAGGCACAAACTCAGCAGTGTGTGATAAAACTGCAGCTGAGAGAGAATCTTTAGATTTTAAACCAAGGAATGAGATCTCTTGCTGGCTTTAAATTTCATGTGATTATAGCACTTGCTGATTAAGGTGAACATAATGAATAGTATTACAGTCTTTTATGGTGTAAGGGAAGACTTCCCATTTAAGGGGAAATTTCAGATAAAGGAGGAAGACATTTGAATGAATTAAAGGTAACTGGCAAAGTTAGATTCATGATGCTGAAAGAACTAAGGCAGTGCTTATGATTAACTTAATTTTTAAATGTGAAGAAACACTGGATATGTTGTGTGAAGTTTGATGTAAAAGTGAAAGGGGAACAAATTTCTTGATTTGAAAGTATAAAGATAATCCAACTTATATAAAGACAGAAATCACCACAGCACAGTAGATGCTTTGGTTTGTAGCTATTCTTGCTAGAAATGTAATGCTACATTTTATTGGTATTATAGCTGCATATATGATAAGTACAAACCATTTAACATGTGTTTTCTGGGAAAAAAAGGAAAAGAAAATTTAGAATTACAACCCATTTGCTTAATTTAAATGAACAAAATGTTGCTTGATAGCTTTGCAAAGGACATCCCCAAAGGCACTTTTTTTTTTCTGTAGGCCAGTGAATCATGAATTATTCCATATCATTGATTCTGTTACTCCCAGTGAGTGGCAGTTTTCCCATTTGTAGCAGTTCCAAACATTGTTTTTCCCTTAGTGGCAGAAAAATTGCATGATTAATGTGTTTCATATTAAGTTTTGATTAAACACATGCGTTTGTGATCATTTTAGTTGCAATATAGTCTTCAAAAAAAAGACATTTTTAGCTTGCAAATGGAGTAAAAGTGGTTGCTTTGCAGCATACTTTAAAATAAAAATACATTTTTTTCGTAATTAAAGTAAGGTTTCTTGGACAGTTTAGTTGGTGTTATGTCACGCTATTAAGCATAACTTCCTGTTAAAAGAGCCTCGTTATTCATGGTGGACCAAAAAAATGCACAGATTCTGAGGATTTGTACTGCGTATGAAATCTCTGATTAGTAACATTTCCAAAGCTTGATTTGGCTTTTGACCTGGAAGCTGGGGAAGAAACAGATGATATCTAGACTACTTTTTAACCTTGTCTTCTGAGAAAGTGCAGATAATTCTAATTGGCATAACAAGAGATTATCCATGTAAAAGAAAGTAATAGATTGAGATAGATCATGAGAAGGAACCCAAACGTAATTTTTTAGGGATTCTGGAGCTGATCCTATAGAAATTAGTCTTTATAATTACTGAAAAATGGAAGCTACACAGAGAAATAATTATTCTGGGAAATATCATTCTTTATGACCAAATTAGCCACTTCATTCTCCTCTTTTTATGCTAGCTGACATGTGGAGAGTAACCGAAAATCTCCACCACTTGTACTGTGGGAATCACATCATCGTAAGTGATAGATTCATTCTTAGCTGAGTGAATGCCAATGAACCATAAGAGAATTTTAAGGGTTTGGACCAGCTCTCACTGAAATAAGAGCCTAAGTTCTGTATACTTCAGTAGTGCAGACTCAATCAGAAGGGGAAAAAGAGGGGAAAAAGAAGGGAAATATGACTTAGTTTTACGATTATTTTTCTTTGAGTTTTTTCTTTCTTTGTCACTGATATAAAGTTAAATGTCTTGCACCAGCAATTTATTTTAACCAAGAAAGATCAACACGACTGAGCAGGCCATTGTGTTTCTTCTTCTAGGCGTGCTTATATAGTGGTAAATCAGTTGCTGTGTTGGGTAACTATGACTGAGAACTCATGGGCAGGTCTGGAAGTTCCTAAATGTGGTGACAAATATGCTCTGTTTCCCATCTCTCTATTTGTGCAAAAGTTCTATAGGAGGGTTTTGGACTAAAGTTAAGCAAGAAGAGTTATGTTACATAATGTGAGTAGAAGTCTCAGAACGAGGCATTGTTTTCAAGTTCTTTTTATTACATTATTTGATCTCTTTTTTTAATGATAGGTACATTGGAATTTTGATGATCTGTAAAATGCTGAAGTTGTCATTGTTAACTCATTCATGTGCCATTGACCAATGAACTGTTTCTGCTTGGTGGGGTGATTATTAACTAGAAGTGGGTGTAAACTGCAAAAGAATGGAACTATCTTTTGCACAGATGTAATCCATATGGAAACTATCAGTTGTTACATTCATGTTATTTTTTTCCCATAGAATGCATTTGTTTTGGTGGTGTCTAGAACAGTCCTCTTGTCTTCATTGCAGCATATTCTTTTCAATATTAGATTGAAATACAAAGTCTTTAAACCAAATTCTTGCTGCAGATTAATGATGGTACAAGTAAGAACAGTGTCTGTCCAACAAATCTGAATCGTTTTACCTGAGAGAAAAAATAGACTTTCTGAATGTAGACTACACTTTGAAGCATACACAGGGTTTTGTTTTAAAACTGAATTATGTTCAATTAAATGGTCGCTGTAAGAAAAATGTGAGATATACTATAGAGCAAAAGCAGTGATGCTGAGGAAATGGCAGAGATCAAGTATTTATGGAGGTGAAAGCTATTGTATCTCAAATACAACTATAGCTGTCTCTTTACAGTCACTGTATTTTAGATAAGAAAACATGATTTGTCATACTGATGGTCCTATTGACCAGGGCTTTTGCTTTAACTTATGTGGGAAATCTTATGCATCATGTAAAGTGGTTTCTTTCCCTGTGTCAGACCTGTTTTTCGGGCAAAACGGACTATGTGAGCCTGCCCAGTGGCAGACATGGACTCCTGGAACGAAAGCAATGGGGAGCAACAGAATATCAGTGTTTCACTGTTACCCCAGATTATACAGTTTGCAAGTTTCCAGCTGAAGCTCTTTTCTCTCGTGTGTTTTTTTGGTGGTTGGTTTTTTGTATATGGGTTGTTTTTTTTAGTGTGTGTGTGGGGTGTTGTGTTTTTTGTTTTAGTTTGGGTTTTTTTTAAATTTCCTATTTCTGCCCATGTTTGGAACTCAAATCATATGACAAATGCTAAATTTATGAGGACATATGTATTTTCTGCTGAAACTATTCCATATATTTAAGAGGTTTTCTTTTTGTTTCCTCAGGGAATTCCTGGAATCCCTGGAAATCAAGGAATCAAAGGTCAAAAGGTATTATTAATTGTTCATAACACGGTTAAAACCTACACATATATATACATCCATTCCAAAATAAGGGTTCAGTCTGTGCTCAGAGGAGAGTTTTCATAGTGGGATTTTATGACATCAAATACAAAAGAATGGAGACATGCTCCAAATTCTTTGTGGCATGTTCAAAAATCATTAGGTTTTATTTCAGCTATTCCAAGGAACTAATATTTTAAAAGTAACAAAACTAATTTCGTAATACTTTGAGAAATAATCTTAGCTAAGATTATTTAGCTAAGATTTATAAGATTTAACTTGCATAATTAAAGAATATCTAAAAAAATTGTTAAATGTACATATATTAATTACAGAATTCTTCTCTTTCTATAAACAACAGGGTGAAATTGGACTACCAGGTCAACCAGGAGCAAAAGGGTCACCCGGAGATACTGTAAGTTTGCAAAAATTTGTTATTGTGGACAAATAATTCTGGTGTTGTCATTCTTTACTTGTCATAAACAAGCAAGCAATGGAAAATACAGGAGCAACCTTGCATTTTCAGGTTGGAAAATATGATTGGACTAAGCCTAATCTCTGATTTCTCCACAAGTATTATATACCCATTTTTATTTAAAATTTATGATTTCTTGACTGCACATTTGATAAATACAGCAATAGGTTAGTCTGAATTAGCCTCTGAATTAATTAGATTTGAATTGACTTTGAAAGTACTGAAGTAAATTTATTTTGAAAGTTAATACTGACTTAAATATTGCCATAGTGTGTAATGGATTTGTGAAGATGAATTTCAGGATGCTTTTGCGATAGTGCTCTTTTGACAGACTGTGAGAATAGCTGAGATCGCTGGATTCTCAAACTGCTTAAAGAGAAATTTTTGATTTGACTGAGGGAAACTGAAAATGGTTCATTCTTTCTTGGATGGTCCGGGTTACCACATCTTTGTTACTGCCTGAGTAGGATGATTTCTGTGTTCTTTGTAGTCCTTTAGAAATCACAGTAGCAAAATAATTGTTCTGAAAGTTGATGAAAGTATATATAGACTTTAAAAATGGAAATTTTAAAGGCAAAATGGACAGCTGCTTAAAACTAGTTACAGGTCTTTCCTAAATTAATAGGAATTTCATCAGTGGTTGAACATATGCTGCCTTTAAAGAATAAGTATCTCTTCTGTTGAGGAAACCATGTTTATTTAGTTCCATTACTAATCATTCTCACTGTTATCATGTCTTTTTGCAGTTTGTGCTGTAGACATTTTATCTTCTTTCCTGACTGAAATGCTTCTGAGTTTCCTGGGAGATACATGGTTTTGCATAATTAATAAGCTGTTTACTATGACTTTTTAATTAGTTAAAGAACCTACGTTTCAGCCTATATTCAACCTCAAGCAGATCAGTATAAACTATTACTGCTATAATAAAGTAAATACTGTAGAGAGTTACGACTGATGCTATTATCTCTATGGGCAAGGGACCACTACATGACCAAAAGGTTTAACCTTCTAAAAATTTGGGGGGTTTCTTAGGGTATTGAGCCATATGGTAGTACAAGAGATTTTATGCAGTTATATTCAGTCTACAGAATTAGTATCACTTGTCAAGGGAAGAAATAGATAACACTTCTTGGTTGGCAGCTGAATGACATATATAAATGGTGTAATATAGGACAGTAATTGAAAGGTCACTTGATTTTTTTACTTACTGCCTTATCTTGAGATTCATTATATGTTGTGCATGTATGGGCTTGTCCACGCCCGGTCCAAATAGAAGAAACTTCAGTTTCTCAGGAAGCCAACAAATCAGTTCAGTGAAAATATTTTTATTGTCTATTGATGGAAATTTTTTCTCCATTTTTTCCTGAGCAAAGTTGAACAAAATGCCAGAGGGAAGGCTGTATCATCAACTGTAATAAAGCCGTGTGGGATTGCAAAGTGTACATATTTATTTAACTCACTATGTTTTCTTCAAATTTTATTTAGATAAATAACATTTGGTTCTTGATATACTTGAAAATAATTTATTCCTGTTTCCTGTCAAGTCACTTAATGTATTTTTTGTCACCTGATAAATTAAATAGGAAATTGGTGCATGGAATGTTTGAATATGTTACACAGCATTAGGGAGTTTCAACCAGAAAAGATAGTGGGATTTTCCTTGTATTAGTCACATTAAATATGTTTGTTCCAGAAAAAACAGATGGAAAGCTTGTGGATGGTCTATTAATACCTTGGGAAAATTATTCTGTAACAAGTTCTTCTTCAGAAATAACTCTCCCTATTACATTGCCAACACCAGCAATTTATTAATTTACCCGTGATATAAGGAGTGCCAGCTCTGGAAAATAGGGGAGCAGTGCTACATTTTATGTCCTTGAATTGTTCTTCATCTTTATTCAGGACGTGGTCTTCTCTTTTAATTTTAATAGTTTCCAGATAATGTTCTCAAGCTTTTCTCTTATTGCATCTGCAAGTTTTCTTCTTGCTGCCTGCTGATTTCATGTAGTTGTCTTCCTATTTTTTTTTAATTAAGTTGAATATGGCCTAGTAATGAAAGAGCAAGAAAGGAAACCAGGACAACTGGGTTTTATTTTTATTTTCCTGCAGATATATGCTTGACCTTTGGTTATACTAAATATATTTTCTGATTTTCCTTCTCTACTATATGTTTGCATGTCAGTGTGGATGTATACACATAGCAGATTTAATAATAAGAAAAAACTATTCTTTACATACAGTATTTCCACTTTATGTAAGATAAAATGAACGAGGGACACTTTTGATGAACATTTGCTGCTTCTGTAATCCAAGGACTGATGTGGGTGTCAACTAGAAGTGATCTAGTGGTAGACAGTAGATTCTCAGTGTATTACATGTCTTGAAACATGGGGCTACTCTGAGGCAGCAATGTGAAAGGAGCCAGAAATCCCCCAGTCACATTTCTTGTCCCTTCCCCTGATACCTCCCCAAACTTGTGCTTGCTTTTCTCCACTGATTAATGTGTTAGTAATGAGAACAGCTGAAATCTGAGAAGAAGAAAATTGTGATTTCACAATGGTTTTTGGAAAAGGAAGGTAGTCCTCAAGGAATGCAAAAAAGATGGCATAATGAAGAGGACTGTGTTTCAGAAGTAAAGCGGTCAATAGGTAATATGAAATTTGATTTCGAAGAGCCAAACTGAATTAAACTTTACAACGAAATGAAAATTAATAAAAACTTATTTTTCTATGTAAATAAAAAGAGAAAAACTGAAGAAGCAGACCTCATGTGCAAGTGAATTAAGGCAGCATTAATATAATCAAGGTTAGGTTACAAAACCAAATGAATATTTTGTTAGTCTTGTAACAAAGTTGGTGCTGAATGCAGTCCATAAGCAAATGGTTAATAGGAATACACAATGTCTTAGGTTATGAGTGTAAGCAGTCCTCATAAACTTTAATCCATCTGAAGAAGAATTGGTAATTCTATTCCAAAATTATGCAAGAAATGGGCTAGGGTGTAGTAAACCTTTGTTTACCAAATAATAGATTATACTAGATTAACTGCATCTTCTTCGATAAGAAGACTGATTTTCTGTATAAGTAAGAACAAGCATCAGGAAAGTTCAGGAAAGTGTTGGAAATTATTCAGTATATTTTATTAGTTAATTTAGAAAAATTGAAGTTCATGAGATTTTTCATGTGCAATTACCTGAGTGGGAAAAGTCTTAGACTGAGGAACATTGGCAGAAAAGTTACTCAAGTTTTAGTCTTGTGCTTGATAGAGTTTATTTGTATTCACAGACCTGTGTTTCTGGCCTAAAGAATAAGTTGCTATATTTATTGATGGAAAATGTTGGTGACCAGTACTTTTTTATCCTAGAGCAGCAAAGAAACCTGAATTAATCGGTGTTTAATCTGTATTAATCTGCGGTTAAAAGTAAAGCACAGATGAAATGCCAGAAAACTGATGAAATCCTGAAAACCCTGGCTACAGAGAGTTACTTCTTGTTCCAGATATTCTGAATTTTGTCTTCTATTTGCAGACATCCTTTTAGTTTTAGCAAATAAAGAATTTTTTTTTTTTTTGGCAAAGCTGAGTTGTCATCTGTGTAACAAATTAGATGGTTTTAATTCCATGTAACCTTTGAAAGAGGTCTGAGATAATGTCATGGGAGTGAATTGGTCCTAACATTTAATACTAAAAGGAAGTTGGTTGTTTAGGTTTATGTGAAAACAAAGATTAAATAACAGTAGTAACAATGGGTTTTGAAAATATCAGTTGGAATAATGGATAAAATTTAACCTCTGACAAGTTAGATTTCCAGGCCTTATTTAATTGTTTCACTTCCTGTATTACTATGTTTTTATTTTATGCTGTGTTATAAGTACACTCTAATAGTATATTGTCTTTCGGAGTGTTTATGCAAGTCCAGATAAAACAGCGATAATATATTGTTTTTATTGATGCACGCAGCTTGAGACTAGCTTTAAACAGAAATTAAGAGCATCAGCCCTTTGATTTAACACCCCTTAGCTCTTATTTTATGTATGGAACAAAGACAGCTAAACATGCCTTTGTCAACATGATTCCACTTCAGGAGTCCAAAGGAATGTTTTAGTGATGCTCTGACTTTGTACATGTGCTGAAGTGTCATCATATGAAATGGCAGAAGCTATTGGGTTCTTGAATGAACTGCTCAACCCTGAAGATTCTGCAGAAGATGCAAAGGTGTGGCCCCCCTGACAACTCTCCACAAAGCTTGCAAAAGGAGTCAAGGCCTGGCAATCTTTGAGGGACACGTGGTCAGAAAGAAGAAAGAGAATTATGAAATGCCACATATAGCATTGCTGATTTTGGAAACGCTAAATGGAAACCAGGAAGCTTTTGTGCCACTTTCAGTTATAGCTAAGGGATGTATTACAGAGAATGCTTTGAGTTGCAGAATTTTTTCTCTCAGGAGTGTTCTATGACAGTTCTTTTTTTCTGTATGGTTTTTTTTTTCATTGCACTGAAGCCCTTCATTAGACCACAGAAGGCCTAAATAATTCACTGTACTGTATCAGAACTATAGGCTGTATAGTACTATGATGAAAGACATATTTCCCATTTATTTCATTATAGAAATAGAATAATGATAGTACAAATACTATACTATACTATACTGAAGCCAGTTTAGTACAGAGATGTCTCTGCTTTTTTCATAAATAAATAGGGTTTGATGGGACCAGAAGGCTCACTTGGTCTACCTGGAACTCCTGGGCCTAAGGTAAGTATTTGTGTTAATGTGACTTGGATAAATGACTGCTTTATAGATTTTGCAGCTAATATTTTATTGTATTGAGTATTGGTGAGTAGATGTATGATTTTCCTGTATTATTTTCTATGATACTTCAGTCTCAAGAGAGGTTAATATAACTCAGTGAATGATGCCTGTCATCCCATGAGGTTTGGAACAATTGCAGAAAGGGTCATGAGACTGTTTCAGCTTTGCAGACCTGGAAAATGTTCTGCAATACTGTGAGCCAGATAATTCTCAGTATATATCCGAACTTTCTTTCCGTGTCACGTTTATTTATGTTTTAATTGTGTTAAATAACATCACGTGCTGTTTTTTCCACCCAAGAAGACAAATTTATTTCAGATGTAACTTTATTGATTGTACTGCAGCAGCAGCAAGAACTAATTTGACCCATGCTCTCAGAAGTTAAAATAGATACTATAAATTCAGATTGCTTAGTGTAACTCTTTCATTTAATCCAAGATGAGTTTTGGTCAATAAGCACTGAATTGTGTGTCCTAGAGAATATTTAGGAATATAGAATCCATTTCCCAATGATGTATTTATGTTTAGAACCATGACCACCCATACGTTATTCTGTATCCAAAAGTGCATATGCATTTATTTAAAATTGTATACTGAAGGTAGCATTTTTTTAAGTGGTCAATGTTTGCTTTTGTCTAGAAGAGTTAATACCTATGAAATGACTAAAAATTAAGTAGCTTTAGTTTTTTTTTGGTGAAAAATGCTTTTTTTTGTATATTTATCTCAATGTAAGCTGGTTCTTAGAGAATCATTTTTAATAAGCTCATTCTTACACAAGGGCGTCATAAAGTAGTCAATAATTATTATATTTTAATGAAAATCCTCAAGCTGAATATAAGCCTAATTCCATAGGCTACAATAAAGCCAAAACATAAATGTTTGACTTGGACTGATCCTAGGATTCTCAGGGTTTTATTAAATAAGATGACGGAAATGTGCAGTCAGTATGCACAAACATGGAGTGATTGGGCAAGGGAAATGAGGCAGGAAGGAACAGGACCGGTGAGCAGAAGCTGGCAAATCATGTTTTGTCATCAGTATCTTGCCTTTCCTGAAAGAAACCTTCAGGCTTCCCATAAGAGAGTAGAACTTTAGCCTTTCAGTCACTAGTGTGCCTGTTTTGAAGAGTCAGTTTCTCAACAGTGTCTGTTTATGTTTGCTAGTCATAGCACATGTGACAAAGCATAATGATATCAGCCACACTCTTACATGATTGTTATATAGGGTGATAAAGGCGAACCAGGAATTCAGGGGAAACCAGGATCGTCAGGAGCCAAGGTAAATATGATTCTGGAAGTATTCTAGTTAAAGAAGGGATTTATTTATTATTTTACAAGGCGGTTTGTTTCACAGTAAAACAGTAGTTAACATCAAATTGCATCAGAATCCATTTGATTACTTACTCTTACTAATTTTATGCTAGATTTTAGGCAATGTAACTCAGGTGCTCATTAAGTTCAAACCTGCTAACATTGCCATTACTTCAGATAGTATTTTTTGTGTAATTTTGAAATGTCAACATCAACTGTATTAAAAGACGATTAATAAAAATAGATAGTGGAAAGCTGAGTTTAAGAATTAGGAATCATTTTGTGGCTTCTCTGTATTAAACATCCCTTCACAAATTTTCCAGACATTTCACTCATCTTCAGTTATAAAATTTCAAAATATCATAGCCCAAGTGTATCATGTGGCCTTGAGAAAACATGCAATATATGTTTTTACACACAGCATATCACTGACACAGAGCTGTTGTATTACTCAGGGAGAACTAGGAGTACCAGGTGCTCCAGGTGAACCAGGCTACCCAGGCATTCCTGGTACTCAGGGCATAAAGGTAGGTATATTTTCCAATTTTACATTAATCGCATCTTTTGTTGGAAGTGCTTTTCTTATAAGTAATCATTATTAAACAAAATCTTTTCTCTAAACACATCATTATTAGTAGAGAATAGGATACATTTAAAACAACAATATGTGCATCATGAAAATTTTCTTCTGAAGGATGAAACCCTTGATGTAAAGGCATTTGTGGTGGGTTGACCTTATCTGGATGTCAAGTGCCCACCAAGCTGCTCTGTCACTCCCCTCTTATCAGTACAGGGTGTTGAGAAAGTAATATGGGGAAAAACTGATGGGTAAAGATAAAGGCAGTTTAACAAAGCAAAAGGAAGGCCATGTATGCAAGCAAAGTAAAACAAAATATTTATTCTCTACTTCCCATCAACATGTGATGTCCAGCCAGTTCCAGGGAAGCGGGGCTTCAGTACGCATAGAGGTTTCTCTGGAAGACAAATGTCACAATAATTAATGTCTTCTCCCTCCCCTTTCCCTTAGCTTTTGTTGCTGAGCAGGCATGATATGGTATTGAATATGCCTTTGGTCAGTTTGTGTCAGCTGTCCTGGCTATGTCATAAATCACAGAATGGTTGGGTTGAAAGGAACCCTAAAGACAATGTAGTTCCAGCTCTCCTGTTGTGGGCAAAAACACCTTCCATCCACTAGACCAGGTGGCTCAAAGCCCCATCCAACCTGGCCTTGAATACTTGTAGGGAGGGGGCATCCTCAGCTTCTCTGGTAAACCTGTTCCAGTGCCTCACCACCCTCACAGTAAAGAATTTCTTCCTAATATCTAATCTAAACATGCCTTCTATCAGTTTAAAGCCTTTCCACTTTGTCCTGTCACTACAGACCCTTGTGAAAAGCCCCTCCCCAGCTTTCTTGGAGGACCCCTTTAGGTACTGCAAGGCCTCTCTAAGGTCTCCCCAGAGTCTTCTCTTCTCCAGGCTGAACAACCCCAACTCTCTGTCTGTCTTCATGGGAGAGGTTCTTCAGGTCTCCAATCATCCTCATGGCCCTCTGTTGGACTAGATCCAGGAGTCTACATCCTTCTTATGTTAGGGACCCTGGAACTGGATGCAGATGGGGTCTCATGAGAGTGGAGTAGAAAGGCAGAATCACCTCCCTTGACCTGCTGGCCACACTGCTTTTGATGCAGCCTAGGATACAATTGGCTTTCTGGGCTGCAAGTGCACATTGACAGGTCATGTCAAGCTTCTCATCCACCAACACCCATGAGTCCTCCTCTACAGGGCCGCTCTTAATCCATTCTCCACCTAGCCTACATTTGTGTCCCCTCTCAAGGTCTTGCCCATCACAAGATTACTGGCAAGGAGAGGGATTTGGAGAGACAGCCCTGATGCTGTGGGAGCTCTGCTCAGCAGCAGCCGAAACCCTGGTGTGTTATCAACACCTTTCTAGCCGGCAGTGCAAACCACAGCACTGTGAGGGCTGCTGTGGGGGAAATGAACTCTGTCTCAGCAAGACCCAATACAGCATTACAAAAATAGAGTTGAGTCAGGCATTTAATTTCCATAAGGAAAGAAAAGTTTAAGGGTAAAGAGGCAGTAAGATAGGAGGGTGGTGTTATAATTAAAGTTTTATGAAAATCCCATACAGAAGTATTTCATTAGACTTCAGCTTTTGCTCCAGAAGGGCACAGATTTCCTGTATGTGCAGTATTTTATATGCCAGCCATGTATAAATGTCTTAGGTATACTTGAGTACTTTGCATGTCAGTAGACACACATGTACCTTGCACTACCTAGAACATCTTAAATACCTATGTTTAGATATCTGAAGCAAGTCCCTGGTCAGTGGAAGCTAGAGAGCGATCCAAATTTAGGTGAGGTTATCTCAGACAAATGAAATAATGGAACCTGAGTTACGTTTTTCCAAGAGAAGATGTAGAAAAATTAGTCTTCTGACCAGTTTTGAAACAGGGATTTGCAGAGCACAAGAAGACCAGTGGAAGAGTGACTGGAGTCAGTGTCATAATGATAGTTTATTGGTTTCATTAGCACTAAATATTCAGTTTCAATATCTAAGGGTTATGTAAGGTACATGTGCCAAAGCAATAATGCTAATTTTATGGAAGGTGATTTTGTTAAAATTTATGAAACTTCTCTAAACTTTAACTGATGAAACTTTTTCAAAAGTCATTCATTTTATATGAAGGTGTAAGTTAACTGGAGTTACATGTCACAAGTATGACAAGCTTTTGAATTATTCGTGAAGAAAAGTGCAATTTGGACATCTGACAGTAAAAGTGAAACCTTTCAGCAGTAGATTATTTTAAAGCTTGAAACCAACCAAATATTTAACGTTCAAGTACAATACCACTTAATACAGCTGGCATAAATGTCTTCTTATGTTCTGGGATTTTCAATCAGGAAAATATTTGCCGTGGCGAAATGTCCTCTTTGCTACTGTTTAGCATTTAACTAAATATTCTTTTTTTTCCCCAGAAAACAACCAAACACACAAATGTTTGGCTCTTACAAGAAAACTGACAAAAAACCCCCCAAAATCTCCATTCTGATTCTTTTCTTTATTAAATGCAGTTTTGCACACCCCCCAAAGATCTGTCTTTGTTTCCTGAGATGCTATGTTCTTGGCCTAATGTTTTGATTCATGTCTGTTTAAACAGAGTCACAAGGATTTAAGAGGTCAGAATTAGAGTGAGAGCCATCTCCCATAACTTTTAAGTTTCCTTTTCAATCAATGAAGAGAGATAGGCGCATTCTGGGAGTACGTATTTTATACCTCTGTTGTTAATTGGAATGAATAATTTTCAAGCACTGCCTGTTTCTCTCCAATGTCAATTAGATGGTGTTTGGTCAAGTTGATAAACCTAGATAACTAACTTTTAAGTAACATTTACACCATCTGATTGTCAATTCCTCCCAAATTATTTACTACAAACATTTCAAGTGAAAAGGAGTGGGTGGAAGTGGAACTCAGTCCTTAAATATTTTGATTAAATTTAAATATAGGGGTTTTGTGATTCAAAAAATACTTTGTATTGTCATGTATAACTTCTGCATGCAGTATGTTTATATTAAGTGTTACAGAAATTATTTATACTCTAGTCTCTGTGGGTGAAGGCAAGAATAGTTGAGGTTAGCATTCAGCTGAAATTTAACCCATGAGAAGCACTGCCTCCCTCCCTGCTTACATCCTCTCCACTCCCATGCACTGAGTGGATAAAATCTTGGTGGATTTTCTACATCGTTATGTCATTTTTTTTAATTTTTTACTTGGCATGTGAGTATCCACTTTTCTTTTTGATAGTTCTTTTAACCACAAATTCCTTTTTTAGTATAGCTTTCTGGAGTTTTCTTAGTGTTTGTGTACATGGGGATAAAGTGACTTGTTTTCATTCAGTATAAATGAAAGCTAATAGATGCTTCTCTTGTAATTATGTGTTAAATTAAAACACAGACTACATGTCTTTGAGATAAATCATGTTGAGATGGAGACTTTTTTTCTAATATTTCACAGGGGGACAAAGGAAACCAAGGTGACAGCGGTATCCAGGTATATCAACTTTGTTTCTAATGAAATAATCTGGCAATGCTATTAATACAAGTTTTAGGCATTAATTCAGACACTTTTTTTTAAGATTAAGCACCACAGAAAGTTTGCTTGAATAGCAGCAGTAACTCTCCTTCAAGGCAATCTGCCCAGTATACCCAATATGAATTTCCAGCTGCATTTCTAGGGCCTGAGCAGGCCTACCTATGGTGCTACCTGCCTACCTGCTGTACTGTAATAAGTGGAATTTTCCTCCTCGTTATCTAAAATCATGGTAATACCTATAAGAAAAAGTATCATGCCACTGCTCAGATCCTGACTTGGTTCCTCTGTGTTCAGAGTAGAAATTGTGTTCTTTTGCACAGTTTCTGCTTTGATCTCTTGAAGAGTAACTTTTCAGATTGATTTGTCCTGGGTAGGATGAGGTTTTGCGGTTTAACTCTTCGTGTTATTTTACATAGTTTAATTACGTGTACCAGATAAATGTATGTTTTAAGAAAATGTTCTTCTTTTCTGAAGGGACTGAAAGGAGAAAAAGGAAGACAAGGAAATCCAGGCCTACAGGTACTGTTGGACTAAGATCACTATGGCTCTCTTGAACTAAGATCCCCATTTTGAGACCAGGATTCATATTTGTTTCTTAACACTACTTCCATCAACATGGATAGATCTTTGCATCACGTGAAATTGTGAGGTGTACTACATGATTACATAGTTACGTAAATTACCTCTTAAACAATCTTAGTGTCTTTAAAATAACAAACACATATAGAGAAGATGGAGCCACGTTTTTCTCAGCCGTGCATGCTGGAAGGATGAGAGAAAATGCACATGAGTTGGAACGCAGAAAATCCTAGCTTGGTATACAGGAAAAGCCTTTTGCTTTGAGGGTGGTCAAACACTGGATCAGGCTGCTCACAGACATTGTGGCAAAACCTGTCTGGGCAGTGTGTTGAGTTGATCAAGTTGCATCTGTTCTGCAAAGGAACTTGAACCCAAGGAAACCACTTACAGCATACATGTTTCTGTGGTTCTGGGATATTGTATCTTGAGAAACTAGACTGTAAGTGCATTTTTTTTTATTATTGTATTAAATCCCTAATTATTTAATAGTTTTATAAAATAGCTATGAATAATATAAAATGCAGATAACAGCACAAAGTAGCTTTTATGTAAAGGTTATAAGAGTAATACATGTGATGTTAAGATTTTGCATGTACCATGCTACATTTTCATACAGTTCATTATCTCCTAGACATTACTGGGAGTTATTGGCATCTTCTGTGCTCATAAATTACAGATGTTTCCTGTTTCAGCTGCAAATCAGTGAGATGCAGTTGTTTCTCTTTAACTTTGGGCCAGTGTATTCTGATTGTGTCATAGTTGGCTATCTTGTTGTACCACAGAAAATAACTGTTAGTATTTATAAATACTTGTTAACTGCATACTCTTTCGTGTCTAAACAGAGAAGTATTTGTTAGAGCTACATATCTAAAACTAGACTTGGAAGGAAGCCACGGTTGCTTTTTTCAGAATTACGACATCGATACAGCTGCCTGTCTAGCCAGAAGGAGCTGATTCCCGTGGAGTATGGGCAGGAGATCTAGACTGTATGTTAGTTAACTCTCTCAGGGATATGAAGATTGACAGCAGTTCAGTATTAAAGCTGAGCAGACTTTTTTTAAAAAGAAATAGTTTAAACTAAAAGACCAGTCATTGATTTTAACCAAATGTAATGTCCTACTTTAACATTTTACAAATGAAACATTCTGATTTTTCCTTTTGCAAATGATGTACAATATTTGCATATATTTATTACTTTAGTCATGAGGTAAAACAAAGTGATAGTGAAAGGAAACATTTTTTTTTCCCTGTAGAGTGATGCAACTTGAATTACTGTTGCTTGCTTTCTTTTTTTGGAGAAAGCTGAAAAAATAATGCAGACTGAGTCTAAAGTTGTTTCCCATGCTTTTCTGATTTGGTTGGCAGCTGAAAAAATCACTCATTCAGATACTCCTGGTAGACAATCCTAGGTCTTTCCAAGGTTTCTCCAGACTTTAAGATTTCTTAGAGATACAGTACAGATTCCCTTCCACAGAAGAGTGTATCAGAAAAGTGAACTGCCAACTTGCCATGGAGCTTAATGATCAGTAACACCATTGAGGCACTTGGCTGAAGTGACTCTGAAATCATTTGCTACCCTGCAAAATCTGGCTTACCACTGAGTTTCTATTTAAAAGGTTCTGAAATTAATTTATGCCTGGTAAGAAGGTATTAAATATGTAGAATCAGGAGTTTTCTTTTACTAGAACACAAAATTTTTATGTCTTTTGTCTTTTGTAAAGTGATTAAGATTTTGTCTCTAAGTCTATGTTATATTTGTTTGTAATATGTATGATACAGTCTCAACTTATCCTCTTTGTATATGACATTAAAGGTATTAAAGAATTGTTCATTTACCATGATATAATTTTTCATCATTATATGCAAGGGTTTTTTTTGTACAATAGCAACCGCACAATCTTTAAAAATTACTGTTTATTGAAAACAAAGGATTCCAAGCAATTTGGCTCAGCTTGCTTTTTAAGTTTTTTTTTTTTTTCATATTATTTCTTAAAGGGAGTGGAAGGATTGAATGGAGAACGAGGAGAGGTAAGTATTTTTGTAACGACAAATATAGAATTACAAAATTATTCCATTTGTTTCTACACATTTTGTGATCTGTAAAACGTGTGTTTATAGTCTTGCTTCTGTTCTCAGATGTCTATAAGCCACAGAAGAGAAATAACTTGAGAAATAACAGAGAAGAGAAAGAAGTATTAGTTAAAAAGAAACAATGAAATATATATTTCATTAAATGAAATATTTTTAAAAATAATTAAAGACAAGTATATACTTTAAGAGAATTAAAAAGCCAACAAACCAACCAACAAAAACAATGAGAAAAAACTGGTTCAGGAAAAGAAATACTTAAAGGAAAAAGAATCCAGTCACTGTAAAATAAAAATACATTCATAAAAATACAGAATAGTATTATAATACTATTCAGCAGTTACCAATAATTGAAAGGCACGATATAGAAATAATAATGTAAGAAATAAGGAATAGGACACACAAAGAAGATCCTTCTTGTACCTCTTCCCTTTCTTTAGGGAGTCAGAAAATTCGGAGCATATAAGTTAGAGATCAAGACCATTGCATTCAATGACAGTATTGAGTTTGCCTAGTTCCTTTTGAGCTCTGCTTATATACTCTACTTTCAGCTTCTGTAAAAGTCTGTAGTAAGGATTTCCACAGATGAACCGTTTGTCTTGTGTGTTTTAACTGTTACCAGTGAGATTTCTTTGTGTGCCTTTATTTCAAAGCCAATGAAAAGAATTATAGTAAAACCTTTACAAAGATGTTTTTTTTTTAGGTTTCTGTTTTTTGAGACTGACTCAGAAAATGCAAGGTAGAATTTTTTCTCTCTACTACTAAGTCGATACAGGAATAATTCAGCTCAGCCTGAAACTTGAGGGGCATAAGCAAAAGTGTTCAAAACCAGGCTGGATGCAGCTCTGAGCAACCTGGTCTAGCGGAAGGTGTGCCTTCCCATGGCAGGGGGGTTGGAACCAGATGACCTTTAAGGCCCCTTCCAACTCAAACCATTCTGTGATTCTATGAAGGCTGCTTGGACTGCTCTTCGTTTATCAGAAACTGCATTTNATTTATATATTTATGGCCAGACTTTTTAATCTTTGTGTTGCACGTTGTTTAAAAATTAGTATTTAAAACATTGATTTTGTTGTTTATTTTTTATTTATTTCAATGTTTAGTGAAATTAGAGGACAAATTTATTTAGAGATTCTTTGTTCAACGCTTTTTGTTAAAGCATTGTTGCATATCAATAGCTGGATACATTAAGTGGAAGCCCAATTCTGATAATTAAATAATTGTATGCATTTTAACATATGAACTGTTTCATATGCTGCTGTGATTTTATGAAACACTTAAATTACAGTTTGGCTTATAGGTGTTTTGCTAAATCATTGCCAAAACTGGTAAAAGATTCCTTGTATACTATTGAATTAGCCTCTTTAAATATTTTAAATCATGGCAATAGGATATTTCTACTGAAAACTCATTTTAATAATTTGCTTACTATATGTTGAGGTATAATGATGTTTTTACTTATCAAACCTATAAAATTAGTTGATTTTCTATGTTTTTTATAAGACTCTGACTCCTCAATAAAAAGTTTCTTCAGCCTGTAATTCTCAGTACTTATTGAGCTCTTTTCCCTTTTTAAATTTTCGTTCCCAATAGCAAGGGTCAACAAACAAGGCCACATGTGGGATGTGACTGAGCATTAAAAGACCAAGATACACTGCAGAAAATGTTCCCTCTGCAGTTTAATTTGCTCTTTGGCAAGTTCCTCAGGCAGTTTCTGCTGATCCTTCCAACATTTTGTCCTAGTGTTTTTATCCTGGCTTCATGCCTCTAGTGTTTTTCTACAGTAGATGCCATTTTTCCAATATTCATGGGTTCTTAATGCTTTCTAGCCCCGTTAGTTCAAATAGATCAATGTGCAAGGTAGATGTCTTTTATGTAAACTTAGTTCATAGCTGTAAAAGTAATTAAAATTAAAATTAAAAACAAAGCAAAACAAACAAACCCAACCAAACCCAAACAACTCCTAGCTATAAGAACAGCATTGTTTTCAGATCTCAGCACATGTATTCTAGTATAGCCACAGGCAGCTACGTATGCTCCATGTGTTTATCTCTGAGCCTTGCTGACCATGTTAAATGACAAAAACCACCTTTGTAATTGTGTAATTAATTTGTAATTATGTAAGAAATGAACAAGTACAAATCTACATGATGTAACTAAGAGGATCAGTTCTCTGTTACGACAACATTCAAGATACCAAAAAAATAAAATGCTATTACAACTTTGGAAAAAGTTCTGAATTAGTGTATAACTTTTGAAGGTATGGACTACTGTCCAGGTCGTCTTTTCAGCAGGACTTTTAGGCACCTGATTGATACCTGTCTCATTTCTGTGTTTTTTAAAGAGGATAAACTACCAGTCTGATTTTAGTGCTTAGCTCTCTGCATAAAACTGGGTAATCCAATACTGAATTTGAAGCTTGCTACCCTGAAGTAATTCATGTGGCATATTCTGGACATTGTTACTAATTTAGACCAAACCAGGAAGCTTTGAATTTTTCTGATGTGAAGAATTTTGATAAGTAATATAGAAAATGATACAAAATAATATAAATACCATAATTTAAAATTCAGTGTAAGTCTGTGAAGACTGTATGCATGAATATTTCTTAAACTTCTATTATGTGTTTCAGTAAGTTTTGTCATATATAATAATCCTGTTCCCACAATTCTATCTAAAATAGTTGTAAAGAGTGAAAGAAAATTTTGAGGCAACTGGTAATATTATGCAGAAAATGGAAGGAAAAACTTCATCAGGGAGCAAATGTAGTACACTGACTTTAATCTTGGGCACATACCAAATTACATTGTACTGATGTTTTGTTGGCTCCAGAATGGGGAAAGAGTTCCACATGAACTATTGCAGTAGGTAATTCCATACATAGAAGAACCATTGCTTTGATGAAGATATATAAAACTATTTTCCAGTAGTATTTTAAACTTTTCCAGTGAAGCAAATGGACTACAGTTATTACCAATCAGATGGAAAAAAAAGAAACAAAAAAAATTGCTAACTCAAATCAAACTGTTTTTCCTTTGTCTTATATACTGTAGACATAGGGGTCAAAGGCTTGATTATTACCGTAAGTTTCCAAGAACTTCAGTGATGCCAGAATTTCACCTCTAATTTTTTCAGCCTTCTAAGGAACTTATCATACTGTGAAAAAAAAAATTCTAATTCTCATGAAAAAGAGAATAAAGCTTTTCCTTCCATATGGTAATAATGAATACTAATTTTAAATAGTAATTAGTAAGTTAAATGGTTCCTTAAAGTTAGAAAAAAGGTAATTGATTTTTAGTTGTATTTGGTAATTGTATCTGAAACAGTTACCAAAGAATCTCAAAAATGCAATGCATCTCATCGGGTTAATATTTAGTGACAACTTATATTAATTTTATGAAGATCATCAATAAAGATTTTCTCAGGATATGTTTGTATGGTGCTACCTCGCTTCCAGATGATCACTGAAGACACGATTGGCTTTTCATTGATTTTTCATTCCAGAAAGGTGAGAAAGGAGATCCAGGCATTCAAGGCATCAGTGGACAAAAAGGAGAATCTGGTGTCCAGGGTTTGGTTGGACCTCCTGGTCTCAGAGGTCAGCCAGGAGATAGAGGACCCCCGGGACCACCTGGATCGGATGGAAAACCTGTATGTATAGGACTTCAAACTTGCAATTTTAGTACCTTAAAACCCACACAGAAATGCATGATCTCTGTTATTTTAACTGTTCTCTGTTCATTTCAGGCACGAGAATTTTCAGAAGAATTTATTCGACAGGTGTGTTCAGATGTACTGAGAAGTAAGTTTGAAAGCCTCTTTACTGTTTTTTTTCCTTGTTTGAAGTGCTAAAGAAGTTTTCTGATAATTGTAAAGCCTTTCTTGAAAGCAATTCCAAATTGCCAGTTTATAACTTGTTTTCCTACAGGTGTGGATACGTTTCCACACCACATGTTCCATACCTTACCATCTTATTTCCTAAAGGTATCATATTCTCTAGAGATGAAACTGATTTTGTATTTGTGGTTAGGGGGCATTACTTTTATTGTTTCAACACTCTAAGCAATTTTTTGTTTGAATTCTCTCAGCCCAGTTGCCTGCCATCCTCCAGAGTGGAAGACTACAAAGCTGTAACCATTGTCAGTCCCAAAGTGCTCCCCCAGGACTTCCAGGACCACCAGGTCCAAGAGGCCCTGAAGGACCAAGAGGGTTTCCTGGTTTACCAGGGAACGATGGCATTCCGGGGCTGATGGGCATCCCAGGTCGCCCTGGGACTCGTGGCACAAGAGGTACTGTGTGCTTATGTCATGGTGCAAATGGCCTTTGTGACTTGGTTTTCTCCTTCTAGTTTTGAAGGGGGTTAATGCAGGGTCGATTAGGAGAATGGTTGGGCTTGTATGACAGTGTAATTGTGAACCTGGTGCAGGGTGGGTGTTTCACTGCTTTCGAAGAACGTGTGACAGAAGAAGAGATAATACAAGAACTCAACAAGATTGCTAGTGTTCAGTTCTACTGTAATCAAACTGTTCTGATCTTTTTAGAGAGTTCTTAGTCTCATGCAAATGTTTCTAGCTGTGTTTAGATTATTTTTTAAGATCAAATATGCTTAGACGTGAATTTCAATGCATTTCTCTGTTTTCTAGTTTCTTTCCTTCCAAACTTGTTTCTGCTATTTTAAAGAACAGTATTTATTCACTGGCTACTTACTAACTGCAGTGATTTTTGGCATGTGACAACTTTTAGACTTCCCCTGATTTCCTAAGTTTTTGTCCTTTTGTTCTTTTTATCTCAAAAGAATTTTTACTCCTTTCTTTATGCTTTTCTTAAACATCCTGGATTCTTTTTAAGCAAGCTAAGGTTTATACTTTCAGTAACTCAGCTGTCCAAGCATTCCAACTGATTTCTGTGATATATTTGCAGACTTTTTTAAGTATGCATATATAGTCTGGAACTAGAGAAAGACTGGGTGAAGTCCATAATTTGGTAACTGGTGATGAAAATAATCAGGAAAGCTGTATAAAATACAGCTAACTAGTAATGTTCCAAGGGTAAGCAGACAAATGAGTGGTAAATATTTACTTTCTTTTTGACATTAACTGTGACCTAGAACATGAAATTCGTTTTGGATGTAATAAAGATTTGCCTGTAGTGCTTTTATAATTTTCTCTCCAATAGGAGAATGTGTAGTTTTCCTCTGGAGCAGGCACTAACAGGTCTGGCTATTCCATAAAAGTTGGAAAAATGGGTATATGTCTTTATGAAGAAACTGAATTTACTGGGTTGTACTAATGTAAGAGAGCTCATGTTTTTACCGTCTCAGTATTTCTTTGGTGGAGATTCAATTCTGCTCTGTGTTGTAGAATATTGTCTATACATTCTGTATTCCACATGGACTGTGGTGAATAACTTACATTTCTTTCATACAACTTCTTAAAATCTTTGCCAGTTGGAAGGCAATAACAGCAAATTTTTTTTGTTGCCTATCATCTGTTGCCTCCACTCATAGTGATTGTCTGCTTAATAAGTGCTACATCAGATCTAAATTCAGTAGAAATGAGGATAATTTAGAACCCACTCACACTGTGTAGGTTACAAGAAAATGCTTTTTTTACATCCTATTATTTGCTTATGAAATATTAGGTATTTTATTCAATAAATATTATCAAATGCTGACTTCCTAGTTCACTGGATGAAAATGGTGTACAAAGATATACCTGTGTTTGCTAATTCACAGGACTGCCAGGGAAAAATGGTGCAAAAGGCAATCAAGGAATTGGGGTTCCTGGGATCCAAGGCCCCCCAGGACCTCCAGGTGAGGGATGGTTCAGCTGTGCAGGTTCAGTGCATGCTAATAATTTAAAAAAAAATGTGTTTTAGAAAAAATGTTGGTATCATTTGGGAAAAACTTAGATAGTTTGTACATACCTTAATTTCCATTTATGTTTTAGGGCTAATGCCTGTCTCTTGTATGTCCTTATAAATTGTCATATAATACATAATTAATATAAGACATGTCTTATAGAAATTGGTACCTGAGACTACTATTTCTTGATAGATGGATCCAGAAATCAACCATTATCTGAAAACTGAGCCCTGCTATAATTATGTGACATGCAAGCATTGCTTAGTGAGGGAATATATTCTTTCTAACATTAGTGTATGCATAAAAAATGCAAAGTTGGCTGTTTGGAACAGATATTAAGGTCTGATCCAAATCCAGAGAAACTAATAGAAATAGGGGGACTGATTCATGTGATGGTGGTTCCAGATTATGTGATGAAGTATAACAGTGTACTAAAGCAGATTATTATATTTTCCTTGAAAAGCTTTTTTTATTTGAAGTGTTTTCCATGTGCTTTTAGAGAAATCTTAGTAAGGTATCATTTTTTGTATATAAACATATAAGCAGTTTGTGACAAGAAGTGTCTTTTTCAGGAAATGAATTTTTCTTTATCTGCATACTTCACCAAAGAGCAGGGGTGTGTGTGTATGTGGGGGGTGGATCTGTACTTGCTCTTGTTTTTATTTCAGTAATAATGTATTTGTTTATTGCATTTGTGTTATTAAGGTCCTGAAGGTCCGCCAGGTATGAGTAAGGAAGGACGTCCTGGAGAGCGTGGGCAGCCTGGTAAAGATGGAGATCGTGGCACTCCGGGAATGCCTGGACCAGTTGGACCCCCTGGAATTTGTGATCCATCACTGTGTTTTAGTGTTATTGTGGGGAGAGATCCATTTAGAAAAGGACCGAATTATTAATTGGTGATATGATAATTTAGAAGAATAGGTATGGTGCTTGTCTTTTATGGTCTTTCAAATCTCAGGAAGGTGACCAGCAATATTCCAATAAGCAGGAACAAAAGTACCTCTGACATTATAAACATTATAAACAACGAACCCAAAGGTTATACATTCCTTTAGACAAGAAAAAGACTCCAAAACTCCAATGACTTTTTTTATACCTTGCACTGGTCGAATATCAACTGTTTTTGAAGAGATCATTAGTTTTAATAGGAATTAACTCTAACATTTGATATTTAGTATTTAAGTGTCCTATCATTCTCCTTTTACCACTGAAGTCCTTTGCAAAATTGCTGGAAACACCACTGGGAGCAGGATTAGGTCTTAAATGGCATTGGTTAGGTATAAATTACTGTGAAATTTTTCACATGCAGCCAACATACACAGTGTTTGCTTTTGAAAGAATGTGGCTGGCTTTGACTTCATATGTGTGGGAAGTTCACTGGCTTGTGTACATTCATAAGTCATAGCTCCAGGTGTTCTGTGAGCAAAAGCATGCATCAGATTCTTATAAATTAAGATAAATATCTGGATAATCATGGAAGAAATATCACCTATTTTGCCATGCAACTCTGCTTAAAACTAAAGTGAAATGCAAGGGTAGAACTACTCGTTCAAGGGTCAAGGTTTTATTGAAGATGTTACTGTCAGCCACTAAAGGTTTAAAGGTTCGATGTGGGTGATTCAACTTACATGAAAACAGCATTAAAAATCAAAAAAAAGAACGAAAGACTGATGCAGCTGGCTGTGATACAGTAGCTATGGTTTGACAAAATTAAAGATTAAAAATTACTGCACAAACCAAATGTAACAGTTCTGTGTAATGAAGTATTAAGTTATATACCCTTTGCTGTTTCTCCTCGAGGACTGCATTGCCAAATTGAAGAAGCAGGTTTACAAGGAGAAAGGTCTAGCTGGTGGCTGACCAGCTGCAATGTTTGTTAGGCTGTTTCCTTTTTCATTTTAAGCAGGCTGTGTGTAATTTTCATTTTAAGCTTCGCTAATGAGTTGTATTGCTTGCTTTTACATAAAAGAGCAGAGCCACAGTTCCCATGACAGTTTAAAATCCATTTCTTAAATTAAGGCAGAGTCTTGTATTGAACTTAACTGACGCTTCATAAGTGACTTCTGCTAATGTGTTGTTTTTCTGTTGTCCTACTATCAGAGACTGGTAATATGTTTGACATTCAAGGTAAAATAAAATTTTGTAAAGAACTGGTGGTAGTTTGATGAGCGATGGCAAGAGTCGCCTTTCTCCTATGTTGCAGAGAAGAGTGATGTCTGTAATACATGGAGGGGTGGTTCCACCTCGCAGCTGTGCTTTTCCTCTCCAGTGTCTTTCCATTTTCCCTTGAGAAAGCATTGTCCCTTGGAGCAGCACCTTTCTACTGGGCTCCTGGTGCCTGTGGGGCAGGGCAGGGAGTGCCAGAGTGGCCAACTGCGCTGTGCCTGGTGGCTGCAGCCTGCCCAGAGCTGTGGCCCATGGAAGGGTGCTTGCAGTGAGTAGCTTAGCCAAGCCACAGCTCTGGTTACAGTGGAGTGCACTCAGCATCTCATAAAATCTAGTCTAAAAACCTCCGAAAGGATTCGTGAAAGCAACTGACATGGACATGAGAAATTAAGCTGTGCATGAATTTTCTCCCCAGACAAGTAATTCTCAGTACACAATATAAGACTGCTCCCGTGTGCAACCATTGATTGAATTGTGAAAAAAATAATCTAGAAATCTCTTAATTTGTTGTGTTCAGTCTCACACCATTTCACTTCCTCTTCTCAAAAAATAAACATTGCTAGGTCAGGAAGGAATCAGGATCCCAGCATATTTGTAGAACCTTTCTGAGCTGTACACACTGAATGCTAATTTAAATCCACATTTAAGACACATTTTTCAGTAGGATGTATAATGGTGGGAACGGTGAGTCTGAGAGGAAGCAAAACCAAAAACAAGAAAAGAAAGTCAGGAGGGACCTCTGACTGCAGTGAATACAAACAGAAAACCAGAATTCCTTACTTGTAGAAAAAACTCTTGATTTTCGGCCAGTTTGATTGGTAGCTTTGGGTAGGATTTCATTTAAACAAATTAACACCTATATCAAGTCTACATATTAAAAGTAGTCCTACTGTCACCCCATTAGTCCTATTGGAGGGTTGTGATTTCCAGTCTGCATCTATTAATTGTCCCTTTCTTGTTGTTTTTTACATATCTGGCCAATTTCTATGTGAGCTCAGCTTTTGCTTTTCTGTCTGCATTTCTGCACACCCCTTGTAGTTCTCAACAAGTTTTTGTCCACTTTTCCAACTCTGGAATTCTTCTCTTTTGAGCCCACTCAGAAGCTCACAGTTAAGCCAAGGTGGTCTCTTGCTCTGCCTAGTTCCCTACCTTTAAAAGGGGATGAACTGTTTTTGTTCTTCCAGGAAGAGAGTTTAGAAAAGCTCCCAGCACTGGCTAGCTTCCTCATGGAAGCTTCCCATGAAATCCCTCAGCTGAAATTTGCTCTTCTAAACTTTAAAATATTTGTACTAATACTAACCTTCAGCATGGTCAGCAGGATCCCAAATTCCATGGTATTATGATCACTGCATCCAAGGCTATGCCTAACTGAGATACTACAAAGAAAACTTTCTTGTTTTGTGAGCAGCAGGGCCAGCAGTGCCTTGATCCTGGTTGGCACATCTAACATTTTTACAAGGAAGCAGTCCTCTACACATTGCAGAAATCTGGTGGATGATGTGAGCTGCTGTATTGTTCTTTCAGTGAACGTGTGGGGTAGTTGAAGTCCCCTATAAGAACTGGGTTCTATGACCCAAAGCTTGTTTAAGTGATCCAGATACTTTTGCATTGGTCTTATTGTCTTCATTTGGAGGTCGGTAGCAGATGCCTACTGTAAGATCCCCCTTGGAGATGACCGCCCTGATCTTGACCAAGAAGCATTGTGAGAGACTGGATTATTATATTAATCATTGGCTTGGACCAGCTCGAGTGTGTGTGTGGGGAAAGGGACAGGTCACATTTCACAAATGCCTAATGCATTTCACAAATGCCCTGCCCTCTACCCCAGCCCCTGTGAGCCTCATTGGGAACCCCTGGAGAAGCTGTCAGCCAAAACAGCCTGCGGGTACTGCCCTGTTCCACACCTTGGAGCCCCTAACCCAGTATGGTATAAACTGGAGTATGATCAGATTAATGATCCGCAGGAGAGAGACTCTTAGTTATGATTGATGCAAACTATATAAGGTTCTTGTGGATGTTGATCTGCAGTCAGAAGCTGTGAATTAAAAAAAAAAATCACAGTGAAACGTCACCATCTATCTATCAGATATTTTCTGGAAGCAGTTACTAGAAACTTTGTTAAATGACATTTGCTTACACTCTTGATGTCAGACTTTAAAACTGGATCTCGGGCTAATTTTTAAGCAGAGGGTAAGATGCAAAAAAAATTTCTGGACTTTTTTATTAGTATCTTGCTGTGTGGCTTTTAGTTAAGAAATATACTTCCTGGTGGGCCTAGTGCCTGTTGGTGTCAGTAGAGGAGCTATGATCCACTACACTAAATTTTTAATATAACTTCAGCTCATAATGTCTGTGTGCATAAAATAGATTTAACGTTTACCACTTTACTATACTCATAGATTGCTATTGTCTCTCGAATACTGAGGCGTACACTTGGGACATAAAGATGCAGAATTGCAAAGTATTACTGTGGGAACTAGATTTCTTAATGAAAGCTTAGTGTTATATGGAGCTCAGCAGTTTTCACCTCTGAGAATCATGATCTTCTTAGAGAAGCTTTGCGTAAATACATATGGAGTGATGTGTCTCTCTCTATATATGTATATAGATATGATTTAGTAAAAGACCAGATGTCACAGATGGTTTCCACATGTGCAGATTTATGTGGTGAATATATATATATATGTATATATATTGTGTACATATATGTGTATGTATCGTTCTCTGAAAGATATCTTAGTCCAAATGAAAATAGAAAGTAAAAGAATAAAATCACAGAATCATAGAATGGCTTGGGTTGGAAGGGACCTTAAAGATCATCTAGTTCCAACCTCCTGCCATGGGCAGGGACATCTCCTTGCACTAGAACAGGTTGCTCAGAGCTCCATGCAACCTGTCCTTGAACGCTTCCAGAGATGGGGCATTCACAATTTCTCTGGTCAATCTGTGCCAGTGCCTCACCCCTCTCACAGTAAACAATTTCATCCTAATATCTGATCTAAGCCTACTCACTTTCAGTTGGAAACCATTCCCCTTTGTCCTGTTACTAGTCTCTCTCTATCTTACAGGGTCCCTTTAGGTATTGGAAGGTTTCGGTTAGGTCATCTCAAAGCCTTCTCTTTTCCAGTCTGAACAATCCCAATCCTCTCAGCTTTTCCTTGTAGGAGAGGTATTCCATCCCACCAATCATCTTGGTCACCCTCCTCTAGACTCACTCCAACAGGTCCTTCTTGTGCTGGGGATCCCAGAGCTGGATGCAGCACTCCAGGTGGGGTCTCCACTCGGGAGTCAAGGGGACAGAATCACCTCCCTCGACCTGCTGGCCACACTGCTTTTGATGCAGCCCAGAATACAATTGGCTTTCTGGGCTGCAAGTGCACACCGCTGGATCCTGTCCAGCCTCTCATCCACCAGCACCCCCAAGTCCTTCTTGGCAGGGCTGCTCTTGATCTATCCATCCCCTGGCCTGTATTGACACAGGAGGTTGCCCTGTCCCAGGTGCAGGATCTTGCACTTGGTCCTTTTAAACCTCCTGAGTGTCCCATGGGCCTGCTTCCAGAGCTTGTCCAGGTCCCTCTGGATAGCATCCCATCCTTCTAGACTGTGTGGTTTAGTCTAGAAAATCTAGTCTTTTAAAACTGAACTGTCACAGTCCTGTTACTGCTTCAGAGCCAGGATGTCATTGTCAGCTTCAGGTGTAGCCAGTAAGTTTCAAGGTTGGTAAGCCTGTTAGAGGAAGAGCTGAGAATTTTTATCTGTGCATCTTTCAGAACTAGAGAATCTAATTTCTCAGGAAACTCAGGGTGCATTGAAATGGAATTTCTTATTAATGGCATCTGACTATCCTGGCAATGCACACTGTCAGGAACTGTCACTATAGTTCACACAGATGGAATCAAACCACTGTGAAAAGATACTACAACTTTTTTTCTGTAGGAGGAGCATACAGTTAATAAATGAAAATAACTCTTAATCCATATTCAGCAGAGACAGTAAACGCTTTTAACAACTATTGCTTTCTGGGGTGATAGTGTAATGTTTAAAACTGGAATTCATATAAAAAAAATTATGAGTTACTTCTTTTGTTGATAAGCAAGATTTTCTTAAGAGTACATTATCTATGTATCTTGAAGAAATCTAAGTGCATTTTTAAGATGGGGAAATCATTACTCTCTGATTCCTGATTTTTTCTTTACAAGCATCTTTCCCCTCTCAGTATTTGCTTAAAGTGGTTTTTGCTATCAAAAAATATTCTGTTGACATTCCAGTGTATTGTATTATTCTGCTTTATGCTTTTCTTTCTTGGAAAAAGATACAGGCATTAGAAGATGTTTTTCCAGAAGTGGTGTCTGGCCAGTCAGCCAGCTCTCCCAAAGGTATATTGGCGAGTTGGAAACTCAGTTGTCTGCCATCGGCTTTAAGGACTACTTAAGTGCTGTGCATTGATTTTCTGACAGTTCTTCCCTAATTTTCTGCTTTTGAAGGTATACAGTATTCTTCCGACTAAGGAAAAAGTAGGTGAGAATTCATCAGAAGATTTAGCCGTTTGGCTGTTACAGCCTTGTATGTCCATAATGCCTGCAAAATGTCTTTCTCATTTTGGAAGCTCATAAACTCCAGAGAGTGTTTCATCTGTTGTTTTCTGATTTTCCTTTTTTAAAGCATGAAAAAAATTCATGGTATCTCTGGGACACACTGAAATCACATGTTATATATAATGTAAAAACCCCAATAATGTCTAGAAACTGTGGTTCAAATCAATAATTTTATTGAACTGTTGAAAAACATAATGCTACCTGAGAGATGGACTGAAAAAAAAAGCTCTTTTCTAACTGAAGCATGGTTCTTTGAGGTATGCAAGGCTTTTACTGGTATGGGAGTGAATGCTACCTTTAATGTAGCCAAGATGGAGCCTGAAGAAAAACCTGGCTTAAGCACAATAGCCTCGGTAGCAAATGAAAGAGCAGGAAAAGGTCATTCACTTTATTCCTTCATTCTAATAGAATATGTATTGAATGAATTGTGCTTCTCCTTGCCCTTATAAAAAAAAAAAATATGAGAAAGTACAGTCTAGATACAAAGTGACAGACCTCTCAGAAGTGAAATCTCAAGATGAATGGGCCAGTGATGAGCACCAGGAATCTGCAGAAACTGAGAGCAAAGTTCTGGATGAGGATTCAAGGGATCATAATAACTGTCCCACCCTGATATTATCTAATTCCTGCTCTGGAAATTGGCAGGCAAATGCTAGCACTCAACAGTGTTTTTGTTATGAAAGTTTAAAGAGATTTTTTTATATACACAGTAAGTCCTTTCACAATACTTCTTAGGAAAAAAACAAGAGCAAACCTAGAACTTAGGAAGAAGAACCTGGATTTGTGTGTTCTGGTCACATAAATCTTGTACTGAATATCCAAAGCCATCTGTGCTGGACAACTGGGTTAGTTTGCCTTCCTGAGGAAGGGGCTGAACAGACATTTATAAAATCTCCTATACTTCTTTTTTCCCACTGCACCAGAGCATCTCTCGCACCCAGGAACCCAGCAGCCGGCAGCTTTCTCAAGGGCAGTTCGTTCTTACTCAAGCTAACAGAAACACAGAGAGTTCAGTATTCATGTACTGTTTAGCATTCAGTGTAAACAAATCGCTGCTAAATTAGGAATCAAACCTTTGGTGCACACTATTGTCTTTTGGAGGTGCCTGCTATATGCCAACAGTCATACATACCACTGAACTCATACACAGGTGTCTAATGGTGGTACCCACAAAGTACCAACTGGCAGAAGTAAACAGCTATTAAAAGTTACCATCAGTGTTCCTGTAACAGGTAGATGTAGTAGATAATAAGTAGGAAAACTTACTTGTTTAATGAATAAGCTCAGGCAGGGTCTGCCATGAGAAGGTAAATTTTATAAAGCTCAAAATAGAAGGAGATTAATACTATTTTTACTCACAATGACAATAATTGCCATAAGGATTCCTTTATATTACATGCATACTGGCAAAAGCTTGAGAAACCTTGGAGTAATACTTTGATAGTAAGTCATTAGTAAATCATTATGAGAAGTTTTACTGATTGAGAAGTTGATAGTGTAGCTCTGACTACTGTAACATCTTTTATGAAAAGCTGGATGAAGGGTGAGAAAGCCAGCATTTAGTGTATAAATTGTGATCAGCTGTCAAGAAGTATCTTGAAACTATGCTTGGTAAGGGGATGGGCTAATGTCTGTAAACATTATAGTGACTCCTAGTGGGGAGACTTCAGCTCCTGTCTGTCACAAGCTTGAGCCCTTACTGTGCCTGCACATGGTAAGAATCACAAGAGATTAATTGATTAATTCCCAGCAGGCTGAGGGACATTGCTGCTGAATGTAATGCAGCTGAACTAGGTTCTCAGCTAGTAACAGAGAAAGCAGTAAACTGGAAAACAGTTATCAGAACTAAGAACTTTGGGATGTTGAAAGTTTTTGGTAGCAAAGACTGGCTCTGTGACAAGACTATGTGTGGAGAATTTACCTTCAACAACTGACTTTGCGGAAGAGTTAGTTTTCACCTGAGTTGTTAGGAAATTAGTTGACCTTATAGACCAATTGAAAAAAAGCAGTAAACAGCTAATAAATGGTGGCTATCTTTCTGCCTGTGGAATAAATATTTTATTTATATATGTAGCTGGGACAATATAGGCTCTATATTTATGAGAGTGCTGTGCAGCCATCTAGCCAGGAATCTGGTATAGAAATACGTGTCCTGTGCTGACTGGAGTCAACTGGATTAAAAATAACAGAAGCCTCCTCATCTCCTCTTCTAGTTACATGTAGCATGGGAGTACGATTAGAGAAGAAGCATTGATGTGATAAGAGAGAAGACTTACTGCCTACATAATCTTTATCAGAAGTTAACTCTCAGCTTTTAAGTGGAGTAGAAGGCAGTAAGGACAATGTTACAAATGAGAGAGGCAAATTCCACTGAAATTATAAATTTTATACAGTTAATACTGTTACAGTGTGAACTCTAAGAAACAAGAGGTACAGTTTTCATTTTGGGTTGGGATTTTTTTTGATTTTTATGTTTTAAAGGCCAGGTAATATCTGTACGGTGATCTCCTCCAAAGTGTAATCCATAGAAATGTCATGATTTTTAATGGCTTTCTTTCTGTTCTTCTCCCCTAGGTCATATCCATAGCCTATCTACTTTGGCATCCATGTATAAAGGATCCATTCAGAGGGTCTCTACAATATATTCTTTCTTTCCTTTCATGTGATACTGTGATACTTTATTTGTTCAGGGTTTTTTTCCCCTGCTATTTGCAGATTACTCTTTTCTTTAATCTCGCTTTTATTTTCTTTTTCTATTACATATTTGATGTTTTGAAGCTGCATCACACTGTCTATTCGTGTTTTTATTCACATCTTCCTTCTACTTCAGTGTCTCCTGCTTGCAATGCTTCTGTAAATAGGAGGTGCAAAAGCCAAGTATTTTCTTGGGTCTTGAGGTATAAAGTGAGTTACTGGCCAATGTGCAGCCTGTAGCCTGGCTGTTGAGAGCTGTGGGCACAATCCATTACCACCATGTGACTGTTCTCTTGGTTGTGGAGTTGTGTGAGAGAGGACTGCTGGGAGGAGGTGGCAGTTGCTGAACGGAAGGACTCACGTAGCCAATGTTGTGGGGAATCTTTATGTGGTGGGAAGGAGCTCTGAGATATTGACAGGGGAAATCTTCATTGCTTTTTTCTATTTAGTGGCTGTTACCAGAGCTGGAAGAATCTGGTAGTAGAAATAGTCATTCTCAGGAATAAACATTTTGCCTGTTTGAAGCTGGTTTCCAGCACTGCCCATACAGCAAATACAGTTCAACCCCCTTACTGTGTATCCCTTCCTTTACTGCTTGAAAATTGAGGCTGAGTGTTTCTTTTATTAAGCAAGTTAGAGCTGGCTAGAGATATAACTAGGTGCAATATAACTATATAATATAATTTATATTTTGCAATATAATGTAGTCTAATATAATCACAATAAAAAATGTGCAATGTAATGTAAGTGGTGAGGCAGTGAACAGGTTTCCCAGAAAAGTTCCTCATCCCTGGAACTGTTCAAGGCCAGGTTGGATGGGGCTTTGAGCCATGGGCTGGGACACTTTCCACTAGACCAGGTTGTTGGAGAATGCTCTGTTACCCCTCAATGCATATGATATGATTATTTATTCCTTGCAAGATTATGCAATGTATGCATTAATGGTATGTGCCATTGACTTCAAGGAAGTCAAGAAGGAAAATCTTAATGTCAGTTCCAAACTCTTCAAAACTGAGAACCACCTTTTCTCAGCGTACAGGCATTTCTCACATTTACTCCATCTGTTGTGCCCATGTGCCAAGAAAAGAAATACTGTGTTTGGAAGAAGTGACATTTCAATTTCCAGTGAAATATTTGGATCCTGCAGAACTTTATATATACATAATAAAATGTTCCTCCATCTGAATGTTTAAAACAAATGTTTAACTAGTTGTCATTTGTTAAAGTGCCCTTGGAGCACTGGGTGCTGGGTGGTGACAAATGGAAATTAATTTTATAGTAAATATACTTAAGGGAATTTTTTATGGTTATGGGAGTTGTTCCAGCATATCATTGATGGTCAGCAACAACACTGACTGTGCTAGATCATCAAAAGAAAGATGTGGTTGTACACTTGGGTACATTGTTTTTAGACAACCTCATCTGCTCATTTTCTTTGTACATATAATAGCAAGGGGGTATTTTCTCCCCTTCCTCTGTCACAGCTTTTCAGTGTCTTTCAGGAGCCATTTGCCTTAAGAAATTCTGGGTTAAATGATGGATTTCTGTACTTTCACATCTGTGTTTCAAGTGGAATTAGTTGATCTCTCTTCTGCCTTCTGGTTTGCAATTCTAGTTTTTGTGGAGGGCCTCAGCTTGGGATCCAGGAGGTCTTTCACATACATTTAGATTCAGAAAGCCATGTAGTCCACCCAACTGAGGCTCAATTCACCTGCCTGCATACCTGCCTATGTATGTGTGTGTGTGTGTATATATCTGTATATGTGGTGTATATATACATAAATATATGCATCTACACATATGTGTTGTACATATACACATATAAATGAAATACCATATATATATATGTATGTGGTATATGGTTGGCTTGCAGATGCCTATATGCAGCTTGTGTGAGAGGCTGTCACTAAACTATGAGATATATGAAGCCTCAAAAATTACTTCCTTTCCTTACTTTTGTTATTGCTTGTCCATTGGATCATTGATTTGGTGAACCACATGTGTACATGCAAGTAGATGAAAGAACTCATTGGGGCTATCAGACCTGGGAGTACTTGTGGGCTTCTAACTATACATGTATACGTGCTTTATTTATTTTTGGCTGTCTAATTAGTGGTATAAATATTGCCAAAAGCTGTACATATGAAGCAGTGCTTAATAACAGCTTTGTCAAACCCTCTCTATGCTGGGGGGGGCGGTGCAAAACATCCATCCCATTAGCCACATCTGAAGTTAGACACGTGAAAATTTTCTCTTGATACCTACCAATATGAGTGTTATTTCCCTTTCCTGTAAAGTGGGCTATATTTAAAAACACTCATCTAAAATACAGGTGAGAGCATTTGATTCCTGCTTGAGACTGAAGGGTTCAATATGCCTGAAAGGAGTAGGAGGGAGAGAACTGTACAGGCTGGGGGGCACCTGCCCAGAAGTTGTGTGGGGAAGTGGAAATACTACTGCTGCCCCCAGAGGAGTTTACACATGTCTGAATGCCCACTGCCTACAGAAACAGGTTTTGAAGAGACCCAGCTGCACTGCTTGCAGTGCTGTCTTAAAAGTCCCAGAGAAACCCAGCTGCACTGCCTTAAAAGTCAGACTGCTGTGTTGTGCTCCCACACTGGTGCAAAAGTTTGCAGAGCAGCATGAGTTAAACAAGGTGTGAAAGCACTCCTGGGTAGTCTTCAAGCTGGTGTTTTGGCTGGGAGCTTGAGTGTCTTCAAGCCAAGAGGGCTGAAACTCCTTCCTGATTCCTGGATGTTTCCCCTAGGGCCTGGGCACTACGGATGCTGCCGCAGGCCTTGTAGATGGGCTGCTACGCTTTGAAGGACATTGCGAGCGGCAGACCTGGCTGCAGTGGGGATCCTGGAACAAGGGTCATGGCAGGATTTCTACAGGGGACAACCCAGCCTGGGCAACCTGCCTGGCTGAGAAATAAACCATGTACCGAGTTTCTCTACTTTGCTGGTGTCAGAGAGCTGCTGGCAGGTTCTCTGCTGCTGCTATTTTGCGTGCTGGAGCCCACCGAGTCCTTCGGGCAGAAACTGCTACCTCCATACCCCCTGGCACACAACCCAAATATGAACTGACAGCACATGCACTGAAGAGGGGGAGTTTTTGACCCCCCCTAGGGCAGAGTGCGGAGCTCTGAGAGCATGTTACCCCCAGGGGCACCTGATATGTTTGGAGATAATCTGGGCCAGACAGACCCTATCATGGAGCCAGAAAGGCTGTTTTTTGCTAAAACCTTCTTGGTATTCCCTCACATGGATGGTGGAGAAAGGGCTTGATTTCAGGCACCAGATCAACTTCACATCTGTTTTTAAGAAGCAGTATCACTACTGTCTAAATACTTGGGGAACTTCAAAGGAGAACATGTGGCAGAACGGAGTCTGGGCTGCTCTCTGCATCAGCAGTGGCTGGCTAAGGGGGATTTAGGCATCGAGGCTTTCGAGTGAAACATTCAACTAAATGTATTGTGGGTTTGGCCAGTTCAAGTCCTGGTCCTGGGCCCAAATGAGAGCCCTAAATTACTACACAAATAAAAGACAGAAACCTCCACCCGAGTTTAATAATTGCCATCCTAAAAAATTCCCCCTATAATTCCATTGTGAAGGAATATTAAATTGTTATGTTTCCTCTGTTTCACAATCTGGTATGTTTTTTCATTCCTGAAAAATCAAAGCTTTTGCAGTAAAAAGATACAAAAGAAGGGGGTGAGGGAGGAAGAAGCCAAGGAGGCAGATAAACTCATTACAATAAGATGCCTATGTGTACACAAGTGGGAGATGTTAAAAAAGGCAGTCAGAAGGCCCAAAGCCTTACTCTCTGCTTCACCCCCAACTTTTGTTAAATAACATAGCACAAAAAAATAGCTGAGAAATTCCATACATAAATATCTAATTACTTATTATTTAATTGTGAGGAAGAATCTACATTAAATGAAAACCACTTGTGTTTAGTAGCTGAAGGGAGTTGCTATTTTGTTCAACTTTCTTTTCTGACAATGAAATATCATTTCTGTTATGAAAAAAGCAAAGTCTCTTTTACTTCCGTCCAATTTCTCGCTCAGATGTTTCATTCCCTCATCTATCTTCCAAATCTTCTCCAGACTGGATATAGGTTCCTCACTAAATGTATCTTTTCTAAAATCTGTGGGTTAAACTGCTCAGCTTTTCCATACTCTTCACGATTTTGTAGTTCACTACCACATCCTTTATCAAATACATCTTTTTCAGTTCTTAATCTACTTAATGGTCTTTTGTATAGCAGTCTCTCTGTATCATCCTTATTGCCTTCTTTTCTGAGCTTTTCCTAGTTGTATGATATTCTGAAAAGCAGGTTGCCATGACATGATGCTGTGTTTTATGTTTTCTGTATTGTGTTTACTGTTTTATGATGTACATTCTTCTTTTATTATAGTAATTCCAAATAACATTTGACTTTTGTCTGTGTCTGAGCTTTGAGTTTATGTTTTCACAAATAAAGCAACACTGAGGCCTTTGAGACGTAATAAGAAATTTAGACACAACTTTCTGTATCTGTGCTTAGGAATTATTTCCCCCCCTAGGCTTTCACTTACTGGATAATGGCTTTCATCTTCAGGCAATTTAATTGCCTGGTAACTCTTTCTAGTGAAAACTATTTATTGCCCTATTCAACCAGACATAGATTTCATGATCCTGAGCGCATCTGTGTCATCTGTGAACTTGGCAACAGTTGTGAACTCACTATTTGTTCCATTTTCTACATATATTCTGAAAATATGGAGCAGCAAAAAAGACTTGAGAGAAGATTCTTGATATCTCAGTCCCTTTATTTATTGTTGCCTTGCTTTCTGTCTTTAACCAATTAGAAGACTTTTTTCACTTAGTCCATGATAGTTTCTTTTTTTCAGTTTAGCAGGGGCTCTTGCAGAGAAGCTTTGAAAAATCATGCATACTGCATTCCAGTGATCATTCTTAGCTGCATTCTAATTAAATATTTTTGTTGTCTTGCTCTGGGTATATTTTCCCCTCTGGTTACATATTGAATTAGTTATGTAAACCGTTTTCTTAATTGAAATATTTTTATTTTCTCCTTTTCTGCTATTTATCTATACTTCTTTTCCTTCATTTGCCAAGATCCTAACTTGCTGTTCAAAAGATCCCCATCATGCCTGCAAACCTTTTTAGCCATTTATTTTATTTTTTTTTAATGACTCCTCCTGTTTAATTGTTCTCAGTCAAGTTAAACTAGAAGAAGATCTGGAGGGAGGGGAGAGGAATTTTTCCATTCTACAAGGATACTGAATGTACATTCTGTTTGTTATACTTTTCTGTAGCTGCATTTTGATTTTTGTCCTACTAATTACTCAAGAAAATCCACAGCTACTTTTTATGGATTTTTTTTTTTTTTGCCTAGATTTCGGCAGTCACATAGCCATGTCTTGTTTTGCTTGAAATTCCGTATTTTTTCTATTTCCTCCCCAACCCATACTTTGTTATGTAAACTTGTTGAAAACATGAAAACACTAAACAAGATTTTCTCCATGGTGTATTTTGAGACTTCTGTCTTAAACAGTCCATATATACTATTAAGTATTAATCTTATTATCCAAGTCAATGCATTTTGTCTCAGATAACATCTTTTAACAATAAACCCTTCATATTTCTTCTGTATTTAATTGTGGAGCATTAAATACCTTAAATTATATATATAAGGCATGTCAGTTTTATCTCTAAATATAAGGAGTATCCTCTGTGCTCTGAGGATATGTCTGATAATATACTTATTTAGAGAAAAAGGGGAAATATGGTAAGATACAAGAAATAGAAAGTATTCTTCAATGACTGGAAAATTGAAAACATCCCATTGCAAGAAGGAAAAGGCATATTTCTATGCTTTAAAACATAGGGGAAAAGTGTGAAGCAAAAGTACACAGGGGCAGGATCAGAAAGAAGAAGATTCAAATAAAATTCTCAAGAGACCAAAAAAAAACCCATGTTAATAGAAAGTTTAGGTAAAAATAAATGTTTTATTAAAATTCTTACTACAACTAATGTTATTAAGAATATGGGACATGAAAGGAAAAAAGGTCAGTGAATATTTGGATAAATAATTATATTATGATATGAGACTTCAAGAGCTTATTTGAGGAAAAAGATGAAGCAATTTCTGATTCAGTGCTATTCTTGGGGAACTCATGGAGGGCCAAGGAACCCCTGAGAACTGGCAAAATGCGAAGAAATCACATTTAACATAGAAGGAAAAGTAGTTTTGAGTGGGCCCTATTTGCTGAGGGAATAGTAAATTGATAAAAATGCAAATCATTGCCTGTCAATATCTCAAAGAAATCTAATATTCTTCCTTGAGAGCAAGCAGTACAATGGACAAAGGGAAACATCATTTATGATACAATTTGTTTATATAGGCTTTTGGTCTCCCCCACATGGGACTGTCAAGAACAAATTAGGAAGTATAGCTGATTGTGAAGTGGATACAAAATTCTACGCAGACCTTCAGTCAAAAAATATTTCTGTTAGCTGACTTTTAAGGTGGCATATCAGTGAAATCAGATCATCTCTTCCCTTGATGTAGTGCCTAAATTTTCATGTCTAATGTGTATTTGGTACTGTAGAAAAACAGGATTTTTTCAGAAGAGGGACAACTGGCGGAGGTTAGAGAGAACATGGTTGCAATTCAAAATGGCTTTGCTAAATTGCAGGAATAGTCTGAAATAAATACAATGAGTGACGATCTGGTAATTTCATGGTCACCCTAACAATAGTTGCCTTCTAGATTCTAATACCTGACTCACTTCTGCCTGTTTTAGGAAAACAATATAAGATAACAGCCATTCTCTTTTGTGTCCAAGAATTGCTCATTGCGCTTTGATCATATCTCCTCTATGTGAAATTTACCTGACCACAGAGATAAACACTGCAGACTTTTGTCTCTGAACTTGTCAGAAGAGAGAAATAGGGTGTGATTTTTTTCTGATTTTAATGTAAATGTCCAAATTAGGCTAGATGAAATCCTTTCTAAAAGTGCCTGTTTTCATTTCCTGAGTACTAAGGATTACTGTGTTGGGAGTAGCATCTACACTGGAGTTACATTAAAAACAGGCAGGATGAACCCTTCTCTCTGGCTAAATCTGTACTAGAAAGTGAAATGCTACCAGTGAATGTTTTTGTCAGTTGACAGATTGAAAATTCCCAGGCATAATGACTGATGTTTTCCTATATAATTGCCAGGTATAGTTCAGAAGTGAAAACACTCCAAAGACGTTCTCAGTGAGCCCTGCACATACAGGCATCAGATTTTAGACACTAAGACAGTTCATATGATTAGACATTGCCAGCTCCATCCCAGTTGACCTTGCTGTCTGGGGAACTCATTAACCCATTTGCCTGGGAAAGTTAATAAATCATTTGCTAACTAGTATAGGAGTGTTAATTTCCCCTTTCTGTTTTAGAGCTCCCATTAGTACCAGCTCTTCTACTTTGGATGTTTACACTGGTTGCCCCCACAAAAGCTTTTGTCCACTTGTTTCTGTTTTAAATGTCTGTGGGCAATCACTGTTGTCCTTATCATGAGTGTGGTTGCTACTTCCCTCTTCCCGAAATCCTGCATGCGTGTATTTCTGAGTAACACCTAAATCATCTTCCTACTGTATTTTATTTCTGAACAAGTGAAATCTTTGTTAATGTTGTATCCAATAAATCTCTATTATTCTAATCAGGTAATAATTTTGATAATATGAAGACTTCCAGATTTTGCTTGGGTTCCTTGCTTCTGGATGCAAAGCTTAGTATGTTAGATATTCAGCAACTTGACAAATTACCTTTGGGGTCTTTTTTCTGACTCTTATGCCACTTTAATCAGTAATCCTCAGTGACTGAAATTTCTTCAAGAGTTTTGGATGACTGTATCCAAAAAGTTTCTTTCCTTTCTTTTTGGGTGTTTCACCATGTCTACACAGCAGTCCCTTTGATGCATAAAGAAGGAAGCCAAAGTGCTACCAGAATAGGTATGCACATAAACAGGATATATTTTCTCTTTCCCCTGCTAACTGCATTTATTTTGCCCTTCTATCCTTGAAAGCATGTGTATATGTCATATTAACCAAAAGAGGTCAGTCATTGTCTAGCCTTTTCATACCTAGGAAAGAGTTGAGGAGAATATAATGTGAGCCTCTGATTCTAGTGATTTCTGATCTGCTAACTTTAAGTCCCAGAGGAGCCATCAGTTCATATGTGGGTTAGCAATGTGGTGGAGTAGTCTGTGATTCAGATGAGACCTGGCAGCTTTTCTGTTCGTGAACTCAGGGCCCTTTGCAGTGGTACTTTCTGATACTTCACGAGTCAGCAGATCATTCTTTCAGCTTCCTCAGCACTGGGTCCCAGTAGCACCGCCCTTTGAAATGTATAAGCACCACTACAAAGAAGAAGCAGAGACCTTAGGGCTTTTTTTAAAAAAATACTTAGGTTAGATTCCTTGCAGGTCACCAAGATAGCTATCGGCTATTGGCCTTGGCTGTTGGGACTAAGCAAGCAGCATTTCCTGCCAGAGGAGCAGACACATTCCTTCTCTCCTGGTGGAGTTGCTTCAGATTCCCTCAAGATAAGCAAGAGCCTTCACACTTCCAGATCTTCTTCTGCTTCAGGCAAATACATACTTCTCGTATTTCAATCTGACCACTTCCTCCTCAAGCTCTCCTGCTGTTCTTGAGAGGGCCTACTAACAGCTACTCCTGCAACAGACCTTTTCACTTTCTTTTACTTCCTGACTTTCAGTGGATGTAAGACCCAGTCTTTCAAAAGTCTGCATCAGGACATCCTTATATTTATTGGAATCCCTGTTTGAACCCAGCTCGCACAGAAGCAGTGGAAGATCTGCTAAAGAGATGCCTTCAATAAAACATTGAGGACCCATCGTTTTTGTCCTTGCATATTATTTTGATCTTCCTTTTCTGTAACTGACAGGAAACTCCTCTGCACTACCTCTTCACTTTACCTTTATCCATGGTTTTCTTTAGGTGCTTACAGAGAGAAAAATGCTCATTGGAGCCTAAAGTATGTTTCTACAAGATAGTGATTATGAAAATGCATACAAATAAGTTGTTATTATAATTACATAATTTGAGAGGTCTAGTGAGTGCTAGTAGCCAGGATTATCTTGCAGGACAGAGAAACATTGAGTAGTTTGGATTAGAAAGGACCTCTGGAAGTAATCTGGTGTCCCTGCTCAAAGAAGGGCCAACTGGAAATTAAAACCAACTTTGAAGTTAGATCAAGCTGCTGAAACATAAGACCAGAAATTTTTAGAACCCTTTAATTATGGACCATGCTTACTATTTCATGTAATGACAGAAGTTTTATTTTTTATTAATATTCTGTATTCTGTAATTTTATTTTATAGTTGTTTTATAGATTTCTGTAATTTGATGAAGAGGCTGCAATACTTGATACATTACAGACATGAATGGATCAGAAACCAAAACAGAAAAGATACCCATGAGCAACAGACAAGAATAGGAACAAAAAAACTGAGTTAATGTTATAAACCCACTCATCACCAATCAAGGCAGAAGTAACAGAGATGATAGATTGGGAAAGCTTCACTTTATTGACCTTTTGCATCACTGGAGGGCACAGTTCCTTCACACAAATCTAATTTTCTAGCTATGGTATTCTTGAGGTAGAGGAGAGAGAAGAATAAAATAGGAAAGGCACGGACAATAATAAATAATTATTGGGTAATAAATATACTGGAAGGGTTCCATACACACCACATGTTCCTGTAAAAAACGTGCATCAAAACAGCCTTGAGCTTTTTGGTCTGCTTCAAGCATCTGTGTTTTGTGGGCTTATACAAACTCAATCAGAGCATTCTCATATTTGATGCTAGTTGAACAATTATGCTTTTGGTTGCGTAGAGTTCTGTACAGTTAGTTCCCTTCTGCTTTAGCTTTGTTGAAGTCAGATCAGGACATCAAATGAAAATATAGTTGATACTCAAATCTACTTCTGAAACTAATAGCTACTGTTGTTCAAAGAAATAGCTAGTATCCTAATAGTGAATCTATTTCCTGGTGACATGGCAGCAAAAAACTTTGGTTTCCTTTTGATATCTCTAATTGTTAATCAAAGTGAATGCTACCTGTTTGCAAGAATTTACATCATAGTGCCACTCTATCATAGAATATTCCAAATTAACCATAAAGGAACAAGACTGTGTCATAAGCCTGTCAAAATCAAAAGGTGATCTCAGAACACAGCTACAATCATCCAAGTCCTCAGAACTTGTAAATAACCTCACTCATCAGAATTGGTTGTTAGCTAATACTGAAGATTATTTAATTGTAATGTATTCTAATGTGTTCTAACGCTCTCTATTTTTCCTCTTCTTTTTTTTTTCCTCTGTTTTTTTTTTCTTTAATTGTTGAAATAAATTGTGGGCAAAACTAGAAAGTTACTTAGCATATGTTCTTCCGAGCACTTAAAGTTGCCAGGAACCATCTAATTTTTAGCCAAATTATTTGCACAGTTTGTTGAGTTGGAAAAAAGTACATGTAGCTGACACAAAACTGAGCAGCTCCTGTGTGCAGCTGAGCTTTGGTGATTTTTTCGTGAACTCTCCAAGCTAATAGAACTACCATATGTGTTGGCTACCAAAATGCATCTTGTTACTATGGTTGTTGCCCACGGAAACTTACTTTCCTGCCTGATGTTAAAACATAGTGCTTCTTTCTCTAAGCATAGTAAGAAGAACTGGAAATTTCCTTACTAAGGCACTTTATTATAGCCCTGGACTGTATTTTAACATGATGTGGTCTAAGCTCATGTACATTGCCTTCTTTGAACATGTAGTTATAAATATACTGCTTTGCAGTTGAAACACTCCCTGCAGTAGTGGCAATATGCAGCAATGTCTGTTTCTTCAATTTTTTTTTTTGTTCTTTCCAACTTGCATAAATGTCATCAGGATCTCTGAAGAAAACTTGCTTTTAAAGAAAATTATTTAGATGATGTGATCCATAAGGATAAGAAAACTTGTCAATGCCTCACTACTAGAGTGAAAAATACAGACAATACTTCTGGAAGCTGATTGTGTGGAATTAGTCAGAGAAGTACATAGGTCTTTCAAAATATGCTTCTTTGGAGCAGCATAAAAGGAATATAGTCTTTTCCTCTTGAATTCTTAACCAAGAGGAAAACTGGAACCAAGAGGAAAACTGGAGCTCTGCACTCTTCTAGTCATGGTGCTCCAGGGAGGACCTGATCATTACTGTGCACCTTGTATTGTCTTTAAATCAATTTGATTTATTTTTAAGATTCTACCAAGTCAAAATGGCAATCACTCCATATTTACTTTTCATTCATATGAATAACAAATACAAAAGAAGTAATGCCATATTGAATCAGATCATCTGTCCATCATGCTTGTTATTTTGTACTTTGCAATGACCAGTAGCAGACACTTAATATAAATTTAATAGAAATAGAATATGCTAAACCTGCTCGTTTCCCTGGAGTCAGTTCTTCATTTATGATGATCAGTGCTTGTAAGCACTTCCTGAACTGTGGGTCCCATCTGGACTATTGTTCTATGTAGCCTCTGACGGATCTATTCTCCATGAGAATTTTTTAATGCCTTTTGGAACCTTTTGGACTTTTGACCTCCACAAAGTCCTGTGATAATGAGTTCCACAGTTTAATTTTGCAAGAGTTTTAATTATGTGTGAAAAATGACTTCCTATGTTTGTTTTAAACTTTCTGCCTGGTAAATAAATTGGGTACTCCCTGATTATTATACTAAGAAAAACAGTGAATAGTGCTTCTCTATTCAATTTCTCCACATATTTCATGTGTTTATAGATCTTCAGAACATCTCCCTTTTCTTATCTCTGTCCAAACTGAAGAGAATGTGTCAACTCTTCTAGCATTAAAATGACTTCGTATCTTTTTTTGGAGATGTGCAAGGATACATAATGATGGAACAGTGAAGGTGATGTTGCTATTTATGACAATAACTCACACTAAAATGGCTGTGACTCCATTCCTTTTCCAAATTAGAGGGACTTCTGGACAGCCAGCTCTTCTGACTACTGAGCTGTTTTAAAGTGAGTCTCTGGTTATATGCATACTTTTCTCAACCTATCCCTAACAGGCAATTTCCATGACTAGTGCATGACTTTAACTTCAGAGATTCTGGTTAAATTTACAATCTGGAATTACTCTGCCACCTTTACTTTCCTCTTTTTAGCCTACAATCAGTGTACTTACCTATGATTTTTTTTCTAATCTAATAATTAAAAGGTGCCATTTAATTGCTAGATATTCTAGACAATGCCTGACCCAGTTCACTAGTAAAACTACGCTATGTGTTCAGGACCTGTTTAGGTATTAATGGGTTAGCAATGCAAGTACTTGATTAACAGAAACCTACAGAAAATGAGATTTCTATGTCCAGCTGCCGTGTGTTATGCAGCAAAGATATGCCAGTCACCTGATTTGCAGCAGGGCAGCATTGCTGATAATCAGAGCTGTGTGCAGAAGGAGTTGTGGGAACTGGTGGAACAGGAACATCTGTTAAAAGTGCCATGTACAGAGAAGTACTTCAGATCCCAGATGTGCTGTGTTTTCTTGTGTTTCCAAACATGGCACTTTCATTCGTAACCAAAATAATCATAACTGCAATAAATCCTATTTTTGTCATATGAATGCTCTTACCCCCTTTGGGTTAAACATTATATTTTATGATAACATTCATCAAACCTTTACCATTAATGTTTTTCAGGTGTACACAAGTTGCACTCTGCTAAAGAAGCAAGTACATCGCTGGGGGGAGGGCAGTCACTCTCTCGGTGACAGTGAAATGCACTGACACTTTATCGGTGTGAACCACTCTGGCTTGAGAATAAAACAAAAGCCAAAGCCCAACGTTCCCTAGGTTTTGCCAGCCTTTTGGTGATTCTTGGTCATGTTCCATCAAGTTGGGGCCAAGCTTTAAGTATTCTGGAAACTGGACTTGGTTCAAACCTTAGAATAATTTATAGTTTGGGAAAAGTATTTCTATAAAACTTACTTTGATTCAGTCAGAATTCAGTGGGTTTGTATGAGTTTTATTTCTACTTTTATATCTTGTTTGAGTGGATCTGTGTAACTGGAATCTGAAGCTACATATGTTTATGGAAGAAAAAAACCCACCAACCTAATTTTAACTAAAAGTGCTAGCTGGTTTTGCCCATTTCCATGAAGCAAAGAATAAGATGAGTAATTTTCTACCATTGTACATTGTAAAATTAACAAGGTTCAAGGATCCATTGCAATATAATAGTTTCTTGGCAAACTGAGCTGATGTTCTACAGGATCACACTCTGATCTTCAACTGGTATGTGCCCACAGAGGCAAATACATGTACTGTACACCTACCTTGTCAGTATGAATCTCTCCATGATTCTCCTGCATTATCTAGAGATAATGTAGCACACATGCTAAAAAACATCTATTTTGGAGTGGAACATGTTCCCTCATGCACAGCGTTTGGCATAGTTTTCCTACAAGTTAAAATGTTTCTCACTCGAGAGAGGTCATGTAGACCAGCAGAAGACAGTTTGACTGAAGGCCTTTGTCTGAGGGAGAGTGTGCAATCACAGAACTCCACAACATTGTCACCTATGTGTATGTTACTGGGTAACCTCACTGGAGGTTTTCAGCTCGGCCTGAAAACAGTTCCTGGAGTAAAAAAAGACCCCAGAAGTCTAAAAGGTAGTCTGTGCAAAAGTCCATGATGTGCCTAGTGTGAAGTGGAGTGGCTTGTATAAAAACAGGCACAAGGACCTGTGGAGCTGGGGCCAGTATACACCAGGGAGTGCTGCTTGTACAGAGGGAAAACATCATGGGGTCCAAAGGACACATACAGGATCATGAAGGTAGTAGCTACATAGGTACAGTTAATTCTTGTCTGCCGGTTTAAGTTTGCAAGATCGGGTCTCTTTGACTTCATATAGTTTAATTCAGAAACAGACTGAAGACAATGGGAAGAATCCTTTTCAATGCAAACTTTATATCTCAGTTTGCTTTATAAGGTACCTGAGGAAAAAAAAAAAAGGGTTTCTCAAATCTAGATGCCATATGTATTTAGTAATTTTGTAAAATTAATGTTGATCAGTGACTTTTGTAAGAATGATTACAGCTTGTGATACTAACAGATGCTTCAGTTTAAGTTGAGAGGATGTCAGGTGTCTTTCTTTGAAAATATCTAATCATAGAATCATGGATATGCAGAGTTGGAAGGGAACCATCAGGATCATTGAGTCCAACTCCTGACCCAGCATAGGACACCCCAAAAGTCACACCATGGGCCTGAGAGCATTGTCTAAACACTCCTTGAACTTAGACAGGTTTGGTGCTGTGACCACTTCCCTGGGGAGCCTGTTCCAGCACCCAACCACCCTCTGGGTGAAGAACCTTTTCCTGATATGTAACCTAAACCTCCCCTGACACAGCTCCTGCCATTTCCTTGCATTCTGTCACTGGTTATGTGTGTGGAGAGGTCGGTACCGGCCCCTCCACTGCCCCTTCTGAGGATGTTGAAGACCACAATGAGATCTCCTCTCAGTCTCCTGCAGGCTGAACACACCAAGTGACCTCTACCTGTCCTCATACAGCTTTCCATCAAGGCTCACCATCCTTGTTGTGCTCCTTTAGTTGCTCTCTAATAGCTTAATGTCTTATATAATTGGATTTCAAGGCTTTGGGATTGTAATTAATAAATGTTTCAATCAATATTCTATAATATTTATTTAAAGTCAGTCTCTGGGATGCAAAACAAACAAACAAAAAGGAATGCAAGCACAGTTGAAATGAACTATTACAATATTTTAAAATAACCATTTGTTTACAAAAGGGACATAAGCTTTTAGAAGCCTAAAATTCAATGGCCTTTAATCTTATTTGGAAAAATTTTGAAAGAGGTTTACAGATGCAGATGGTACATAGAGGCATGAATATTTGTATAGAGGTCCATCAGGCTGAAAAATTTCATAATTTACATTTTTTCCTTATTAGTGAAGATGAATTCACCTTGTAATTTATATATTCACACCCGACCTGTACATTAGATAACTTTGCCTCAACAGAATCCTCAGTAATTAACTGAAGATTTCTCAGGGGTGCAATTAAAACATATTTTAAGTGTTGAAGGTGTTACCTGATCTGCTCTTTTATGTAAATACAGACTACTTGGGTAAAATTTAATATTTGGCCTGGTATGCCCAGCAATGAGAGAAATCACCTCTGCTGAAATTCTTTTTCAGGTTTAGCATTAATATGCTGGGAAATAGAGATGCTGGTACTTCAGTTTTTCTCCAATATGTGTCTCAGGAATGTCTCTATTAAATTAATGACATTTATGATGAGATTACCTATTTTGTGTTAATTACTTAAACTTTACTCTGATATTTGTTCTTTGTAATTCAGAATTAGATTATTTTAAATGCATTATTTATTCCAAAAGGAAGAACACTCCTCCGCTTCCAAGACCACACAATGATTTCTGCGTATCCCAAATGACACTGGATACCTGTGTGAGGTAAATTGAATCATTTGTATTACTGGAAAAGAATGAAAATGTTTTCCTTTATTTTAGAATGATATCTTATTTGAGAAACAGAATCATATAAATCAGGTTTATATTCTTAGTTGTTTTATTCCTATGTCTTCATCTATACTATTAACCTGAGGTCCTGGAAAATAATGAAGCATCTACCCTTCAAACACTTATCATAAGGAAGCCTTCAATTCACAGCGTACCCTCAGTAGTCACAGCCTCATTGCCTTATCCAAAATCAGCATAGTATAGCTGTTGCTGTTTCCTAATCAGAGAACTGTTTGGGAGAAGAGCTGTGGGAACTCGTGGGAAGCTCATCTGGAGTCCTAGGCAATCTGCCCCAGTGTTACTACCTAGTCAGTTCTTCTGACATATTTCATCCCCAGACATATTAAAGCAGTTGGAAAGACTCCAGTAGACTCCAATGGGCTTACATCAGGCAAATATATGATTGCTGGAGAAGTGGAAATTAATATGCCTTTACTTTAGCTAGAGATTCTTTTGAAACCAATGTAAAATGATATGGAAGTATCTTAACAGATTTCTATCTCAGTGACGTGTGGTTTCCCCTAAGTACTGCCATGCTGAACATTAAGGAGTGAATGGACTTGAGGTTTAATCAAATATTTCCTTCTAACCAGCTGGGTGGGGATGGAAGCTTTGCAGCATACAAGGGCAAGGTAGTTCGTACTGGCACAAGACCGCAGCTGTCTGCAGCCATCTGCCTCGGGCACGGGCAGTGATACACTCACTGAGCCCTCTAGGCACTGGAGCAGTTATTTTCCTAAAATTGTTTCACTGTTATGTTTCCCCTAAAAGAGTTTCCTTTCTATTGACAAATTGCAGATGTATTATTCATTACTTTGTAAAAATAATTGAAATACTTGCTGTCTCAAACAAGCCTCTGTATTCCCCGAATGACAGGTTATTATCCAGACTCCTTACCTCTCTATATCTGAAGGTATGAGTCAGTGACAGTATAGTATTAGTATTCCTTATGGACAACTGGGAATAGCTCACAACATGTAAATTATATGTTAGAAACAATTATCCACTTTCCATTTTCTCCAGGGTGTTCTGAGCCTTCACACTTAAACATACATAACTGCCTTACTGAACTCAGTGAGACTACAAGCAGAAGTTTTAGATTTGAGCCATTTGTAATAAGTTTGGTCTTCAGGGTGCTCTTGTTGATTTATTTCTATTTATAAAGTAAATTGGGCAGTATATAAAAACCTTCTGATGTAGTATTACAGGATGAAATTGTGGGTTTGAACCATTATTGGCTAGAAATGTTGAGATTCAGAAATAAATATACTGGAGGCAGAGTCAATCCAAGAAAGCAGTCCCATAGGCGTGCTTGTTTCCCGGCCAAGCATTGTAGTCTTCCTATACTTGACGCTTTGTGTTCAGGTTTAGGGTTTCCCCAAAGGGCAATAACTTCCAACAATACAGATTTTTATTTCTGTCTTTTATAGACTCTCCAGCTCTCTCAGGAATGCCAAGATGATGTTCTGCTGGATAAAAGGTTAAGTCATGAACCAGCATTGACTGTTTCAAATGTTCTGGTCTGTAGTGTTCTACCATATATACCGTACAACACACAAAGAGTTAATACAATTTATTATGTGTGCTGACTATAAGGAATTAGCGTTGACATTCATGCAGGCTTGTTTCTATAAGGAAGTACTTCAATTATTGCCTTTGTGTCCTATTAATTTCCTTTCCTTCTTGCCAAGAAGCATGTTTTTTTTCAAATGAATCATTAATTTTTTTCCAACATGATTATTTTGTTTAGCTAAATATTGAGGCTCTCTTAATAATGTGGATGGAAATCTTGACAAAAAATGAAACAGATCACGAATTAGTTGTCTAAAGCCATTTTTACACTTTGAAAAGACCAAGAAAACCTTTCAAAGGAGTTCAAAGAGAGGGAGTAGAACATTTGGTGCAGATGTGACTTTATGGTATGTGACTGCAAATGAATGGCAATGCAAAATGTTAATTTTTACTAACAAATGTAAACAAATTTGTTTCTTATTATTTCAAGGGTAGTTTTTCTTAGGATTTCTCCTCTGTTGAATATTAATTATACTTCACTATAGCTTTCATTCAGTTGCAATCATTGTAATAAGTTATGCAGTATTTATAAGTTATAATAGCACATAGCTCTGCGAACAGTTTCAATGCAGTTGAACCTCCTACATATTTGTCTTGGGTAGATATTTAATAAAAGCTGAACTGATCCTGAAGCTTTGAGTCATTAAAAAAATCTCTCTTCTGATGATGAGCTCTTTGTTAAATTTGCTTAAGTTTTGGTTACCTTGAGATCAAAAGTTTGTGGGTAAGTTGTGATTGAGAGTATACTATATGACTTATTTTAATTTTTTTTTGTTCACTAAGTACACATACAGGGATAACACACCAGCACTGAGCCTTGTCTTGCTATTATATGTCCCTTACTCTCTCCTCAACCTTTGGCAATCAATTGCTTAGGGATTTCCTGAGCTAGAGACAGCATCTGGACCATCATATTTTAATAGCCACTGGTGGACTCTTTCTCTATGAATTTGTCTAATCTCTTCTTTAACTCCATTTATGCTTTTGGCCTTAACAACATCCTGTGGCAATGAGTTCCAAAATATAATTATGTGTTGTGTGAAAAAGTACTTCCTCTTGTTGATTCTTAAATACTTGTTATGGGCAAAGTGTATTCTCTGCTGAGTGATAACACTGTTTACTTTACTGCAATCACACCCTGGACAATAGGTGTTCCCAGCAGTAGGCCAGTGTGGTTGTATGTGGGCATCAGTGCAAGGGTGACAGGAGAAAAGAGAAGTGTGTAGTGGCCCCTGGTTTATTTGAATTTGTTCTGTCATGAGACTGTACATGAGAACAAGTACATGCCCTTAAGTAGGAGTTGCACTGCTGAATCATTTGTTGATGATGTTTAACAAAGTGGACAAGTGTTTATTGTAGGCTCTTCCTCTTCCCATACTTTGCAAATGAGCTGAAATATAAACTCCAGTTTACCATACATGGTTAGATGCAAGCTTCCATTGCTATGTGTTTAACAATGTACAGTTAATATATTATGCACTAAACACTTGTGTTTGCAGCACAGATAATGTAGTTGTCTAACCCACATGATGTATTTACTGTGTCAGGGTCATTTTTTTCTGGCCAAGAGCACTGAACTAGCAGCTGCATTGAGGGATGTCATTGTGAAACTATGCCCCTGAGCAGCAGGATCAATACTTTTATTACTAGTGATGTTTTATTTGGTAATAAATATTTTACCAGATAAGGTGATTTAGATGAAATTGCTGATTGCTTAGAACTTAGGCTTTTTACTTATGCAGCAAAATAAGGATACAGGGAATGCTAACCCAATATTACTAAAGAAACCAGTGCCTGAAAGGTAGGAAAAACTTTGTGCAGCTGGATCCTCTTATTCATGTCAGCAATGTCCCAAACGATTAGGATAAAAATAGGTCTTCAGTGTTTGCTTTTCTGTATCACTGTGAGTTAATTTTGGATTATATCAAGATGTTTAGTGTTTGAACTTGCATTTGCAGAGAATCCTTCCTCATTTTTTAAGAGGAATATTCAAGAACTAATATCACTGTAGATGATGGTCACTCTTTTCACATGGGTTTTGAAGACTAGAATGAAATTGTTGTAGGGACATGCTTGTTTGCATTATAATGTGCTCTCTTCTTTCATTTTTCATTCAATTAAACAACTATTTAACTCTCGATAGAAAAAAAATGTGCCTGAGGAAACACTTACTCTATTTGTAAAGGAAAATGTGATATTGCTTTACACTCCACTGACAAAGACTCTCATAATATCACCACTAACCATTGAAAGTATCTTCAACTAAAGCCATGAAAGTGCAACATAGTCTATAGAATATGTTTTGAGGAGGAGACATATTGCTCATTCTATGTTGTCAAATTGTAGGCATCTCCCAAAGACAGAGAGTAGTCTGTCTTCCCATATATAGAGAATGCTAAAAGAAAGGAAGGTCTTCAAAGAGAAATGTTTAAATTCAACTCCTATGCCAAAGAGAGACACTACTATAAAAGGTTATCCATTGCTCCTATTCAGAATTGCTCTTTGGAGGTGCCTGTTTCTTTCTCTTAGTGTGATGTTTGGCAAAGTGAATTTCCTCCCGGCAGGTTTCACTTCAGGGAAGTGTTGTGAACTCTTTTGCAGGTGCTAAGGGAATTCAGAATAGTATACAAATTGAAAAGAGGGAATTTACAGCATTCACATGGACTGTGGGATTCAGTTAATGAGGAATTTTGCTGCCTTCTAGATATTTTTCAAGCCCTTGAACCTACTGCCATGATTCATGCAAACTTAGGAAGTCAGAGTGCAATAACTTCAGTGAGTACAATTTAACTTACATTTCGCATGCAAAATCATTTCCAGTGAAAAGTTTTCTGCTTTTACTTCAAAGAAGACTAGGAATTTTCATGTTGGTAAAATATCCAGCAATGAGACAGTTGTTTACAGCCTGGCCTGTGCCAGGGGCTCTAGAACTGTGCTTAGAAATCTTCTTTAAAACACAGTGGTCAGAGGAATCAGGATAGATGAACTACAGCTCACAGTGGGGAATGGTATATAGTCCTCAAATATGTATAATTGACACTTTCAAAATATCTAGCTTTTAAAAAAAAATAAAAAAAATCCCTGTATTGGGAAGAACAGAGAGGATTTATTGGAAAATATTTGTGAGTGTTCAGGACAGGCTTAAAACCTGTAGCCATATGGACAACATATGTATAGATTAGCTGAAACCAATATGTAGTTTCCACTGTTAAGGCACATAAAATTTATTTCATACATGCATTTTTATGCAAATAATTGTAAGATACATTTCTTCATATCAGTGAAAAAACAGTTATTTCTTTATTGTCCAAAGTAAGCAGGAGGAATGAGCATTTGCATTAGCACTTTTAAAAAAAAATCCCATGCATCTCAGCCCAATTTTTTGGGCTCCGAGCCCAATTTTTTAATAACAGATTAAAAATTTAATAACATATTTTTTAATATTTTGAGAGAGAAACAATAACAAAAACCCACTATGTTGGTTAATGTATGCAAAAAAATGGAGGAAAATGAATGTGCTTTTGAAAATGTAAGTTTTTGTTTCGGGGCTTGGGGGGATTTGTTTTGATTTTAAATAGTGGATGTCTTTGTGCATAGCTTTTCATTTTAAAAGTATGCATTCTTGTTTTTTTTCCTAAACTGCTCCTTCTACAAGTGTGTCATGACTTGAGAGAAGTACATCATGGCATTAACAATAGTTCCTGGTATCTTACTCCTGGAATGGACTACTTCCGAAAGAAAGATGAATTTAAAGACATAATCAATCCTGATTTAGATTAGTCTCAAAATGATTACATTTGAAGGGTACCTGATAAATTTTGAAAGGTACCTTTTAGTTCTTAGCAGAATTGTATCTTCTGTTACTTTATTTGTTGTAGTTTCACGTGACTTAGAACTATTTCCTGCAGAAAGAACTGCTGAGATCCCACCCATGCAATCTGTTTCAGCATCCTTAAACTGACTTTTATGCTGCCACAAAGCTCCTGAGGAGCAAGGGGGGTTGGTTGGTTGGTCAGTACGTGAAGGCATGTCGGGAGCAAGATAGCTTGTGAATAGTGTGGGCATCCTGTAGAACAAAACCCCAGAACAAAATGGGGAGATACTCAAAATTGGTGTTGCACACATCTCTGCGTGTACTGATGTGGGGAGACATCAACCACTGAATCAAAACCATAACACTGTGGTGGGTTGACCTTGTCTGGATGCCACATGCCCACCCAGCCGCTCTATCACTCCCTTTCCCAACCAGACAGGGGAAAGAGTAGGATGGAAAACAACTCATGGGTTGGGATAAGGCAGTTCATTAAAGCAAAAGCAAAGCAAAAGCTTGCAAGTGCAAAAGCAAAGCAAAAAATAACAAGGTTTATTCTCTACTTCCCATCGGCAGCAATTGGCGGTCACTTCTGAGAAGCAAGGCTTCAGCACACATAGTGGTTCCTTAGCAGCAGCCACTGGACACAATGACTGCCTGCCTTCCTGCTCCTTGCCTTAGCTTATAGCTGAGCTTTGACCAGTTTGGGTCAGCTGGCCTACTTGTGTCCCCTCCCAGGATCTTGCCCTCGACTGAGGAAGGAATGTTACAGTGCTGATGCTGTGCTCACCGGTGTGTTATCAACACCCTTCTGGCTACCAATGCAAAGCACAGCACGGTGAGGGCTGCTATGGGGAAATGAACTCCAGCTCAGCCAGATCCAATAGACACATAGAGCTTGTATTTCATGTGTTTAAACACTTTCAAAACAACTCCAAATAGCTGAGCACTTCAGTTGCTGGTGAGATTTTAATTTTTTTTTTTTTTTTTTTTTGCTTGGTGGAGGTTTGTTCATTGTATGATTTTCCAGTTGGATGAAAAGTTCACAACTCTCTGCAATGGATTTAGCTGCCTGATTTTTTTTCCCTATAGCCATGACTATATACGTTCAGATTACATATATTTCTCAGGGACTTTGGAAAAGAGACAAATTTACACTCTTAGATATAAGACAGATACTGATTACTAGTTAAAACTGTTTCAGAAGGAAATTCGTATCGCCTAAAATCTTCAAGAGCCTTAGACAACCTTTTCTATCTCTGTTCCACAGAGCCCAGAGAGATGCTCTGCTCCTAGCTTCATGCACACAACCATGATTTTAATTTCAAAAGTTAAGACAAATAGACATGGCCTATAATTTTCCATTGCATTCATAAGCAGATGAAGAATTTTTGGATGTAGTGCCCTACAAAGGCTTTCTTTTTAGAAAAGATGTATGTTTAGGTGGACCTGAAATAATGAGAAAGCAAAGCATCCCTCAGCAAGCAGAAGTAGAAGTAAAGCCCGTACCTATGGTATAAATTAAGAAGAAAATGAGACCTGCAGTTCTTCAGTGAAAGCATGGAATGTGCTATGAATCAGGATAACACCTGAGACAGAAGATGAGCAATGATCCCCTAAGGAAAAAGCAGGATTTCTGTTTTCTCCTGGAATGGGACTCTGATATGGGACAGACTACGAATTTGTGGCAAGCGGAGCTATTGCTGGGTGGAATTGGTAAAAGGTGAAAGACAGGAACCTGTAATTGCAGGGAAACAGTGAAAATCCTGTGATAAGCAGGATTAAAACTGGCTTCCAGCTACCTGACTAATATAAGGCCCTTGGAAGAGACCATCAGGGAGTTTCCCAGCCATGACTGTGGAAAACTGAGATTTGATTAAGACTCCGGAAAAAAAGCTTGAATCCACACTCAGTATCTGATGACACATTAAGGCCCTTCTACTGAAAGACGAAGATCACATGAATTGTAAAGGAAATGTTGGTGTCTGGAAATGGTGAAACTTCAGTTGCTGGAACAAACATTTGTTGGGATTTATCTTTGTGGGGAATGATGTAGTTCTCATCCCTATGTTTGGAGGCTCACTTCAGTTTTCTTCACCACAGGAAGAACAATGGTAAAGAAAATTCAATGCATGGAGATGAAGAAAGGAATTTCTGTAAGAAACAGTTTTAATTGTTATGGTAGTATGTTAAATATTATTTTGATTTTTAGTGTTAAACCTCTCTTTACAGGATTGTAAAACACACAGTCACCACTCAAAGCTTGTGCCAGTGTGCTTTAGGTTGTAACTGTGCTACTGCTGAGAAGAAAAATCTAAGAAATACATTCAAGATTTTTAAACTTTTTTTTACACAGAAGGAAATTTTTAGGGTTTCACATATGCCTTGACCTCTTCTTCTGTTGAATATTGCTAGGCATCTTTCTTTGACAACTTTTTAGAAACAACAAGGTTTAGTACAAGGTTGAATGTTGTCAGATGAACCCCTGTAGACTTGCTGACTTGCAGCTGAACGCTCACACTCTTTCACTACAGCTTTTTGTTCTGAGAATCCTTTTTCATTAGATTGCTTTAGAAATTCTAAAATAAAAAAGTGCCTACAACGTATAAACCTGAAATCTCAACTTAAGTAATTGGAGTATATAATAGTAAAAATTGTCCTTTAAAATAGGAAGTGGAAATTCAAACCTTTAGAAAGGTCTTTGCCGAGAGTATCAGGTGGAAAGTCAAGTGGAATCTGGTCATCTGAGCTGTTGGGTCAATGTCTTCTGGATTAGTGTTATTTCCAGTGACAAGTTAAGTACTCAGCAATAAGCAGCAAAGATCTAATGATCTCCATGAAACAGTTCATTCAGCCATTTTTAGGAATACGTTGCCATCTGGTGTACAAAATTTTGAATATGTCAGTTTTACTATTTAAAATCTAATGTTCTTGGACAGAAACTCTTCCATCATTTAGACTTTCTTCCTGGAATCAACCTATTGAACTCAATGAACTAAAACCTATAGTACTCTTCAATGCAATTGTTTCATAAAGGTTTTCTGAACATTTGTGAGTTCACACAATGGAAATAATACATTTCAGTTGCTACAGAGACTACTTATATGTCGGTGCTATCGGTTCCCTACGTGACTGGAATATCTATCTTGTTTTATCTCTAAGCTAAGAGATAAAATTGAATATAATCCTACAAAAAAATTGTGCTTATATTAATAAGACAAGCACTGGACTGAGGTGCAGCATTCTTACTGCTTGTACCTTGTGCAAAGGGAAGTTTAAAAATACAAAAAGCAGACCTTCATCCCAGACAGATTTTAGGGGATGTTTCACTGATTTAAATTAGGTAAAGGTTTGATTCCTAATTTCTAGTTTGATTAAACAGCAGATTTTGAATAGTGGCTTTCATTTGGTCTCATTTTCTGAAGTGTAAATAAAATTCTAAAGTGTCTTAAAAGCAAGCAAAAACCCCACATCCCTCAAAACCAGTCTACACCCAAACCCCAGTTATATCCAGTCTGACAAGAAATGGAGCAATCACAGAATCACAGAATATTTTGAGTTAGAAGGGACCCACAACAATAAATTTTGGGATTGCTTCTGAATTTCCATGTAAAGAATTTTTTAAATTATTCTAATGAAGTTTTAAAAAGTTGTCTTTTTTTAGCAGTTGATTTCTAGTTTGGATAAATTTAAGGTAAACCGGGTGAGTGTCTACCAATGGCACTATACTTGCTGCTCTGTGCCTCTACAATATCTACTACAATGAGGTCTGGGTCTCCTTAGTCATGAAAGACTGCCAGGCTAATAAACATGTTTAATACTAATCTTTCTTATCTTGGATTTCTGAGGACCTCTTTTTCTCTTCTCATGGAATCTGAGGAGCAAACACACGGGGTTACTGGGTCAGGCTCTAGTTCTTCTAACAATGAACTTTGATTTGTTTAATTCATCTGTCAGGATTTGTTTGGCTTTACGTAATTACTTCCAGACTTATCTGTGATAACTTAATGGCTTACTTTTGTTGTGACCTTTTTGGTAAGATTGTATATAAAAAAATTACCCTGATTGCTTAAGAGGATGTAGGCAGTATTATAATAGACATTTGTTTGATTAAATGGTAATTAAAAAGTGAATGTAATTAAAAATACAGTTATGACCAGCTCTTGTTCAATATGACTCTTGTGGAGCTTAAAAGTCAGTTTATGCTATTGCTTATATTACTCTTTCTTATGTGCAATCTACAGTAAGCACTGCACAAAGAAAAAACTACAAAATAGTTATTACTGTCCCTTTTAAAAAAAAAATTGTCTAAAGTAAACTTCTAGTGGATTGCATTTTAAAATTCTTCCTATTATTTATCCTGAAACTGCTTTCTGCAGTCAGGTGGGAACTCACAGTATAAAGCTGACCTTTAAAATGATAGTAATTTTCAACAAAGAGAAATGTTTTGCCACATGCTGCAGAAAGCTAGAGTTGCTTTGTTTTTTCTACATTCTCTTTTGGGATAATTAATACTTCAAGGGAAACTAGTCCCTGCTGTGTATGAGAATATAAAGATATGGTTGCACAAGTGTGGGAAGACAGTGAATGTTTGCACCTCTTGATGTAAAGACTCCCGAGATTCCCACCTCACTAGGACATCTTTGTCTTATCCCCATTAAACTATGCTTTGCACCTGATTGCTGCTGAGTCAGAACAAATAAGGAGGAAAACTTGGTACAAATCAGAGCTGTTTAATTATAAATATAAGTAAAAAAAATTTTAAGCTGTTTGATTAGGCAAAAGAATCAAGAAAAAATGTCAGGTTGAAGATCAAGTATAGACTTTTATTTCTGCTTCATCAGGGTGTTTTGCAACACTATCTCTAATTCTATGATCACATTATAATTTTAAATGAGACAACATTCCATGTTTTTCCAATATACCCATGGAATCATAACAAGTTAATCAAGGCATAAACTTGCATTTTGTTTTCTCACTTGACTGCCTTTTCATCTGGGACAGAAGCTAAGGCTAGAAACCTTGAAGTCATGATTTCTGTTTCCACCATTTTCTTCTTGGTTAATTTTAATACATTTTAAAACTCTTATCTTATGAAGCTTTGCAATATCAGACATGATTGCAACACTTACGTTTAACAATGCTCTCAGGGGAATAGAAAATCAAAGTGACACGTTCATCTAGGAACATATTGCATAAATTGAAAAAACTTCCAGAGAAAAAACTAGTTCTGTCTATTATTTTCAGTCTCTTTTTTTTTTTTTTTGGTTGTTGTTACTATTATTTTGTTTCTACATAGTTTTCAGAGGAAATAACTGTTTTTAATCTCCTTCCTCCATTATGTTATCTGTGAATAGTTGCTATTCGTACTTCTCTGTTAAAGATTTGTAATTAGCCTTGGATGACAAGGTAGTTCAGTTCATTTGTGTTTGGATTTTTAACTAAATAACACTCTTAATGAATCCGATAATATTAAAAAGAATAGTATTTTTTCTGCAGGCTTTGTTAAAACTAGATTCCCTTTTGTGTGTTCCTAGTAGTTTTAGCTGTAAAGTTATCATGGTCTATATCTTTAAAGAACTTTAGTATTAGAGTGCTGTTCCTAATCTGCTGTGCTATGTCAGATCTAGACCTCTCCTCATATATACTTCTTCCTCTGGAGTTAAAATCCTGGTTCAGGCCAGCTGCTTAGGTAGCTAATGTCTAGGGGTTTTTTCTCCAGTGAAAAATAGCAAATAGTCATAATCAGCAATTAAGTCTCTGCTCTAAATCAAGCATGAGCTGCACCATCTGTAGCAGGTATTCACATGCCAGATGAATCTCCCAAATACTTCTGTGCTGACCTTCGGCTTCAGTATGCTCTGAACAAGTCCATAGGTTTGAGGTGCACTAACAAATTGGGTGTTTTCTATAATGTTGTATCTGTAAATGACAGTAATTGTAAACTGCTTGAGAAGCTCCTTAGTGGAAAATGTACCTTCCTGTGTGACTTGAGAGGATGGCAGCTTTGAGACATAAGCTAATGCAACTTTGGCTGTCCCTTCCTTTTTCTCCTGATCATTTTCTGTTAGGAGAAATATGTGAAGCTTGGATGTAAATACAGATCACTTTGTTTCAACTCTTTTTTCCCCCTTGCCATGCAGAGCAGTTGGGTAATCCTCATCTGAATGCTTCAATGCTAATTCAAATCATCTGCTGGTGTGCACCGTGTCCGCTGAATTCGCTTGCCCCCATCCCTACATGACCACCTGAAACAGAGTTGTTCCTGGAAGAAACTTCTGTGGAGAATATAGGGACTTACAAGTTCAGAAAAGGGAGTTTCAGGTGTTTTTCTTGTCCCTGTTTCGGGATTAGAGAGTTGACAAGATGGCCACAGAGCAGTGAGCTGGATACTGCTGTCATACCCAAGGCAGAAATATTTTATCACGCAGTAGAAATTAGTTCAGGCAATATATTTGATTTGCTGTTGTTTTTATATTTGTTTACAAGACTTAGAATAAATGCTTAGACCATTGTGTTCCTTAAAAAAATGTGGGTTTGAGCCAGACAGGGACAGTAAACAAATATTTCCCTGATGCTTTTAGTTACTAGGGACCCCCGGGAAGGAAAACAAATAATGCAACATACACGTGCCTGGTTAGCCTTACACTAGGATTAATTTAATCTTTACTGTAATAAATAACCTTCCCATGTAGGATATATGATTTCCATTACTGCTACTTTCAATATTGTAGAAGATAACTAAGTAAAACCTAGATTAGTATTAGTCAGCTCCTCTGGACCCCAATCTGTACCTACCACAGGGCGCAGCAGAGCCCACAGCTGAGGTGGGGATACCTTGGGGAAATTTATTTAAAAAGGGGCAAAGTCACTTGGGGACACACAGGGAGAGAGGGAGAGGGGGAGAGAGGAGGAGAAGGGAACTGAGGAAAAGACAACAGACGGAATGAAAGGTCAGAGGAGTAGGAGTTAAGAGGGAATGAAGGGTCAGAGGAGTAGGAGTTACACTATGGCAGAACAGGCATACCTCAGAGGGATTGCAGCCCATGTAGGGGAGATGCCAGAGCGCAGGAAAAATGAAGGAAAGAGGGATTAGCAGAGAGGAACCACTTTGCACTAAACCCCATCCCCTGTACCACCCATCACCTGCACTAAGGGACTGAACGGACCTGTGGCAAGAACAAGGAAGGAGGAGAAAGGACTGCAGGGAAGGAGTGACATGGAGAGCAGCTGAGGGGAGGAGAGATGCCTGTGAAGGGGAGCTGAGCCCGAGAGAGGATGAAGGTTGGTGGTTTTTTTGTTTTTTTTTTGTTTGGTTGGTTGGGTTTTTTTGGTTGTTTGTTTGGGTTTTTTGTTGGTTTTTTTTTCCTTTTTGGTCTTTTATGTTTACATTATTTTCCAATTTGAGGAGAAAAGACAACGCAGAAAGAATCGTGCCTTGCAGAATGTACCATCTAAGGAGTCTTTCTGCTGTGCCTTTTGCAACCGGACTTGCCTATCTTGTATTGGCCTTTTTAGCCACCAATGTGCTTGCAACAAACGTGGGTAGAGCCCTTCCCAAATCTTCATTCGTGAAGCCTAGCCATGATGATGATGATTTTCCAGTAGCTGGATCAGTTATTAAATGCTTATTTTAACTGACATTAAATTAAGTGTCCCAGGTGGAATCTCTTTTGCCCAGGGTAGAGCCTAGTAGTTGATCTCCCTGTCTTCATCTCAGCCCAAGGGCCTTCTCACTCATGTTTGTCCTGTTTCCTTCCTGGTTCCACTTGACTGGGGGAATAAGCATGGGGGGTGTGTGTGAGCTCATCAGGGACTTGGGGGAGTTGGGGAAGTTGGGGCCAACCCACCACACAAACCCTTTCATAATGCTTGTTGCTGTGATGCCAGAGTCTCTTACACCTTTATCTTGCAGGTGAGGCCTTATCTAGTCAGTGGCATGATGAGGATAAAAAGGCCAGTTTAGATAAGTCTGAACTGTGTCTTCATATTTGGATGTGAATCAGAACAACCTCTTCTCTGCTGAATTCAGGGCTCCTGAATCTAGCACTGGTCCTTCTCGCTGCACAGCCTTTGTGGACTTAAGCTGTAATTTCCTTCATTGTTTGACTGTGGGAATGTCCAATAGGAGCTCTATTGAATTCTTGTCACTTTTCTCCGACAAAATTTCCCAGCATAGCTTTCCAGGGTACACTTCAAGATCAGTATTGTAACTGTGTCTGTAAATACAAGAATAATATTGCATCTTAGGACTGACATTTCTGATTTATTTATCTGAGGTATTAAATCCCTTTGAAGGGATCTGCAACTACCTAAAAGAAGATTGTAGCCAGGTGCGGGTTGGCCTTTTCTCCCAGGCGACAGTGACAGAACAAGAGGACATGGTCTTAAGCTGCACCAGGGGAGGTTTAGGTTGGACATTAGGAAGACTTTCTTCAGAGACAGGATGATTAAACATCGGAATGGACTGCCCAGGGAGGTGGTGGAGTCACCATCCCTGGAAGCGTTAAAGGGAAGACTGGACCGGCACTTAGTACCGTGGTCTAGTTGACTTAGTGCTGTTTGGTCACAGATTGGACTCGATGATCTTAGCTGGTCTTCACAGAATCATATGTTGGCAAAGACTTCTAAGAAGAAAACTAATGATTAGATATGCTACAGTTATGATGTCATCTGGTTTTGTTTGGACTACATGTAAAATTTTCATCTCTGTATATATTGGAATAAATATTTTTTTTTAGGTTGAACATACTGGATGTAATAACCTAATAATCTAAAGGAAACTGAGAGGATTTTTCAAAGCACTGGGCCATTATTTGGGAGAGGTTTTAATCAGTATATGGGCACATTGACTTTTAATCCTTTGCATTTTGACAGCAAACCATCTCAGGCTTTTAGTTGAAACTGAAGTAATTATTCTGAATACCTCCTTCAAATTGCCTGATATTATGGCACTTTGGTCCTTGGTATGTACCTGATACCTTTAACTTTAATTATACCCTGAAGCACTTCAAGAGATAAATTTATGGTAATAAACACATCCAATGTTTAAATTTTTCATTTATAGAATCCAATATTAATGACATTTTTTCTGGTTAAATACTTCTATTGAAGAAGAGTTCAGAAGTGAGCCTGGTTTTTTTTACTGAAGCAAAATACTTGCTTTTCCAGTCAATGCAAGTGTTTATCTGCAGCTTCTGCGCATCAGGGAAGCCGTGTGCCTGAAGGCAGCCTGTGAGGCACCTTCCCCACTAGATGGCAGAAAATACTTTGGACCAGAATATTTAGCAATTTAAACAAAATACAGAATTACTGCACTTAAATACTAGATTTTTCCCATAAGTGCAGAGGTTTTATTTATTAAAAGTTTTTCTGGACGTCTGATATCCAGATTCCTTTGACTATACAATCCCACAGTCTCTCTACAAATGCATGGTAAATTTAAATTGCAAAGGTTTGATTACAAAATTCTTGTTACTTATGTGGAATTGAAATCTGAAAGGCTTGTAGAACTTTCTGTATAGAAAAACCTACTTATCCAAAATTAACTGCAAAAGTGCAATGAAACATGCAAATGCTGTCATTACAATGTTTCCATTTTAATGTGTATCATGTTTTGAGTCTGTATATATAATATATTATATGTATTTTAAGTGTTTTGTCAATACAAAGCATATTGAGTTGGCAAGCTTTTTACCCTGTAACAGTTTTAAGTAACATTTGCATGGATATTCAGTTTAGGTACATGGTTTAGGTACAACACTGTGACAAGGCAGTAATCTTTGTTTTGCTGGCTCTTCCTAGAGCATTTGCAGCTCCAGCAGCTGGAATCTCCATTGAATAATGCAGCACGTATGCACTTCACATATGCACAGAAGTCTCCTCTCTCTTACACACATGCATGTATGTAAATGTGTATCTATGCTTTGACTTATTTTTCCCTAAGTGTTTCTCTCACTGAATCACAGAATATGCTAAATTGGAAGAGACACAGAGAGATCATCGAGTCTGATGCTCAGAGTCAGGAAAACTTTGCAGTTGTTCATGCAACTGCTTACTGAGAATGTTTTTTCATACAAGCTTGGCTTCAATGTTGTCTGCAGGCTGGAAACGCTGAAAAACCCAGCTACCTCTCAGGCTGAGGCTGATAGAATGTATTCAGAAACAGTCAGTGGAAAGCAAAAGGGTGTCAAAGACCTTAAATTGGGCAAAACTTACCTTATTGTTTTATATCCACGGAACAGATGAACTGCTGAGTATCAGTAGAAAGTTTCCAAAACACTTGGACCTCAGTTTGCTTTAATGAGCTGATAGTTAGTTAACTTGTCCTTCTGACTTAAAATATATTCTACATCTTATGCAAATTATTTCTTATTGAGACTAGTTGAATCACCCATGTCTTTAATATTGCCAGTTCTAACCCTCATTTTTCAGTCCCTTATGATTTTCTGAACTGTAACACTTTTTCAGGGTAGTATTTTATATCCTGGCTGTGCCCCAGGCTGAACTTTTTGGAAATTTTTGGCTAAGAAGGTTTAGCCATTTCCAAGAAAGCCTGGGGAAAATGAGTTATTTGTTCCATGTTTTTTAAAAATAAAATAAAGTCTGGGATATTTTCTCTGAATGGCTCTTGCTGCCTTGTCCCCTGGAGTTAGGATTTAAAATTACACTGAGAAGGAACAGGCAAGAAAAGGCATTTTAGAGTCAGAGTATGACCTTTGCTACTCATGCAAAAGTGTGTTGCAGGCCTTTGCAAAATCTTTCTTGCACATAGGCTGTATAATCTCCATTATTTTTCTGGATTAATGTCTCCAGGGAGCATACTTATGCATCACAGGACTACCAGGGAGGGCACCACCACGGGATGAATGAGCACACTGCCCTCTGTCTGTGGGACTTTGGCCAGAGAAGGGAGAGAAGCAGGCTAGATTCATCACTCTCCAATGTCTGCATCTATGTCAGCCACTGCATGTGTGCTGCTCCCTGGATAGGCTTTCTTAAGCATAATGCATGTTCTGTCTTAAAATCTGCTGCCAGTGGGTGGGGTAACCCAGCTCATATATATATATTTATATTTATATGTATTTATATATATGTATATATTTCTATTCTCAAGGAATCTGACCTGATGACTTCAGTCAGAAAATCAGACATGCAGTTCTGCAGAAGGAAAACTGGGCTGGCTGAGCACAAAGGAGTGCATATTCTCAGCATAAATTGGTTTCAGGTACAATGTTGTGCTTGGCAAAGGAGACATCCTGACAGTACCTGAAGGCACCTCAGTACTTTTGGCATCAGGCAGAGTTTCCAGAGTAGCTTCTGCAGCTTAGTGACAATCCTGTGTTCCAGTTCCTGAAAAAGGCAGTTTCCTTGGAGTAGGCTGGTCCATCTTGAATAAGAATTTATTGTTCCTTAAGAACTCCTAAACTACCACATATCTTTAAGAATGGAAGAAACCTCTAATTCTGTTAAGATAAAATTTTAAAGATTTATTTAGATGAAAGGAAGGAGTTACCAAAAGACGAGACAGTGATATGTTGCTGGAATTTAACTATGCTGTTTTCTCTCTAGTTTGTTGTGAGCCTTAGAAGGAGATTGTGTTCTTGCAAGAATTGTTTCATGAGGAATGAAATCAGAGAAAACTACCCTAGCACTACCCAAAAACTTCTAAATTCTTGCTTGCATATGGAAGAACAAAGCACAAATGATTTTTCAAAGGAAGCCCTTCCCTCTATTGTGTAGTTTGAGGATGTCCATTGTATTACTTTAAACTACTGAAATGATTCCCTGACACAGGCAAATTATTTTGTAACTTACCGGAAATAGCCCTTTATTTTGGATTTTTCTATCATTTCTTCATCCTTTTATCAGGCAGAAAATATAAACATTTTCAAAGTTGTTTACTTTGTTTTAACTCATGTCTCTTGTAGAAGCAATTTTCTGTCTGTTAACTGTATTTCTTAAGTGAGCTCAAACTTGCCTTCTCACCTAACATTTTCAGATCTACTATTTCACAAGTCATGTATCTCAGGAACTTATTATTGTATCAATATCTTAACAGCACTGTAGAAATCAACTGGACCTCAATAGCTCATAGAGACCAATTAGGCTAAATAAACATATTTTATTCCTAAGTTGGAAGAACATTCTCTGAATAGTATAATGCTATAACTCTCTATATTGCTTTAGGGAAGTTTTTCAGTGGGGTCTGTCACACAGAATAGTATCAATATCTAGAAATAGTATTTCTTGTTTTTTCTTTGGTTTTTTATGTTTTAATATATATAAGCAGTTTGAATATATATAAGCTGTTTGAATATATATAAATATTTGTTGGAAAAATTACCTAGGTGATTTTTTTTCCTAGTTCTCCATTTTTAAACATAACACAGAGGAAAAGTGTTAAACAAAGGGAAATTTCTTCTGTGAAATAGCTTCTTCTGATGACATTTCTAACTGATCAGGTATCCGCTGTGGTTCTATGGATTGTAGTTCTATGCAGGTTTTAATGCTCTTGCTGATACCATATAAATATTCCAAGAAGACTTACACTTGAAACCAGTTAAAAAATCAACCATGTCACTTGGGGGTATAATTGGGCCTATATTCCCTTTGTTCTTACTGTAAAAGATAACACAGCACTCCTTTAAATATACGTTTCCTGTCTCCCATAAAAATCTTGGCTCTTAGTTTGCTTTCATGTTAGCAGAAGAGATTAGTTCCAAACGACATTAAGAATCAAAGAAGCTCAGCAAATTAAGGTGCCTTGAAAAATATGTCAAATAAATCCAATATAATGGGTTGTTTGGTCTTGATAGCAAAACAAAACAAACAAAAGCAACATCCTGTGTCTGCTAAAATTTCAGTACGGTGCTGGAATGGAGGTCAGAGCTTCCTCGATATGAAAAGGAATCCTGTTACGGGGATAAGTAATCAACCACCTGGGAGAATATAAAACTAAAATGAGAGGTGTCCACGGAGACGCAGCAGTGCTGCCAAGTTAAAGATTTAAATCCAAATAAAATATTACAGTAGTCTCAGGTGATAGCATCCATAGAAGTTTGGACCTCATTAGGGGAATTGAAAAGCTTAGAGCTGTTTCCAGTAATAACACTCAATTTAGTTGGTTAAATTAAAGCCAAACTAATCTCCTTTCCATGAAGTGTTTGAGCAAGTTGTAGAAAACTCCCCCATCAGTTTTCTTGTAGGAGAAAGAAGTCTCATATAAATAGTTCTGCAAGACTGAATTGAAACTCTTTGCACCAACCTGGTAATTCTCATTTACACTTTGGTGTGGTCCTATCTTTTCACCTATTGAACAAATCTAAGACCTTGCAGTTTCATCTTTCATCAGATCTTATAAAACAAAATTTCTGGAGTGTGTTTGGGTTCACAAGTGTCAACTTTACTCTCATAAAAAAAGTGGTGAGTTCATGATTTTAACACAAGCTGATGGAATTTGATTTGAAGGAACTGAAGCAGAGTTTTCCCTTTCATGTAGCATCCTCGGTGTTTTTTCATGTAGTCCTCATCTGCTTATAAAGGTTCTTAGAAACATTTAACTAACCAGAGTTAAAATGAAGAAAAAACTTTAAAGGAACTGTTGAAGTACAGAACAAATCATGTTTGATACATTATAAACCAGTATTAAACTGAAAAATGAACCAAACTAAGCAAAAGCTATACTTCTTCATAATTCAAGGAATATCAGTTGCAGAAAATTACTCTGTACCGTGTATCTGAATATCCTTCAGGAAAGACTTTTCTATGAGCCATACTGACAAGATGACAGCAAATTGTAAATTTAAAATGTTTATTGGTGATTAAACTTAATCAGTCAGTATTGATCTACCCAATCTTAAATAGTACTCTTGCCCTTTGCAGTTTTCCATGACAATTCTGAATCAACTGTCAGTGGTAAAGCAAATTTGTTTTTCCAGTTTTCCTCAGCATTTTTGAATATACATAAAACCAGACTGAATAAGCTCTGACTAAAATTAGCAAATATGAGCTTGGTATCAACATAATAGTTAGTTGTTGACACCATGAAGGCAAAATGACCTTGCTTTGTATACAAAGTTTTGCTAAATGTGTATAAATAAATCTTGAAACATATGACATGTTTGTTGCCCTATTTTGTTACTTACTGTGTTCTACAACTTATCCTGGATCCAATAAAGTGCTTAGGAGGAATTGGTCTCAGTGAATTTCTGCATGTGTTTAAAGGTTAGCATATGCTGGAGGGCTTTGTTGAACTGGACATCTTGCTTGTATCTTGTGATTTATCATGCTTTTATTATGCTAAGTTTCTCATGCTTGTCACCTTTGCTTTCACAGCTTAGATAATTTCTTACATTAAAAATTCACTTTGCTCTTGATAAGTAGTGAAAAATGTAATTTTTCAAAGTAAAAAGTGTCCCATGAAAGCTGTGTACAGCAGGAACAAGAAACAAAAGATGAGAAAATCAAACAGAACTGTTGAGTCAGCAGGACTGAAATCAAGAAACTGCTTTCTTATCTTTTGAGATAAGGAGGCATTTTACTACAAACTGTCTGGATCCTGCAGTGTGCTGCCACCATCATGTCAAAAACTCTTCAGTGTGGTCCATTCAGAGCTCTTTGAATGGTTTTGAAAATGTGCTAAATGTATGCAGGGTTGAGGTTAGAGTAACATAAATCTGAAGAAATGGAGACCTTGCACCATTAAGAGATCCGGACCTCCACAGTACTCCTGTTGGGCAAGTTATGGTTGCTTTTCGTATGGATTATACAAATAGAGCATGGGTGCTTGAGACTGACCTGTCCAAGTCCCTGTTGCTCTGCATTTGTCTACTGGATACACAGGTCGTGAAGTTTAGCTAAGGTGTGCTGTTGGTGAGGGCAAGGCTTTTGACTTTAACTTGCAAAACTTCAGCTTGATACATCAGTCTTGCAGGTATGGCCGTGTAGTCACTGAACAGATTAAAGTGATTTCTGAAAAAAAAAAAAAGTTTATGTCTCAGTCATAGACGGGAAACAGAACTTTGGGGCGGTATGTATGGCCTGTATGGGCTGGACTTAGCAACCTGGAGTGTGACAGGAGCAGAAAGGCTCATTCTCAGGCCATGAATGTTCCCTTGTTGGCCGGCACAGGCAGACTGTGACCAAGAAGCTGCTAGCAATACCCAAAGTCTTGAGCAACCTACACATGTGTCTAAAATCTATGATTAGAAATGCCTTAATGGCTTGAAAAGTTATAGAGAAGAAATTAATTAAATGCCTCACTTAAAAAAAACTAAATAGCAAAGAACAATGCTAGAAAGTTCTGATATTCCATTCAGATATAGCCTGCTTTTTTCAGGGTACAACACAATAGTTGAGGCCATTTTTGCTTTTCAGATTTCCTTGTGTTAAAGTAATCTGTTACATAACATATACTTAAAAGCAAAATGATGTTGACTTGTTGATTCAGTGGAGTTGTTGTTAAGTCAGTACTCTTTTCCTTTCAATACATTTTTCCATCCCCTTATTAAATTTTCTTTTCCCGTTCACTAAGTCCACTGATACACAAATTGAAGTATCATGAGATAATCAAATAAATTTCTTTTTAAGAAGCAATTGCTTCTTCAATACTTATTCTAGATAATAAATACTGAAATTAAACTGTACTTACTTAAAAGCTACCCTACAAACAGCCCAACCTAGTACTTCTTGTTGAGACAAAATCCAGTGGAACCTGTACCGTTGAAGGGAATGCACACTTGGAACCCAAATAATCACAAAATTACATACTGACTTCATTTTATTCCTGAAATGGCTAGTCAAAAGAATTAGATTATAGGTATGAACCATATGCCTATGGAATACAGCACATTGTGAAACTAACTTCTCATTTATGCTTTATTCCTATTGTAAAGAGAGTCTAGAATGTTATGGATTTTATTTTTTTTTAATAACCATGTATAACCCTCTTAAACTGTGAGAGTCTCTTTGGAATATAAGCCTGTTTATTTTATTGTGCTCTGTTTAGTTATTCTAAAAAAGAGTTACAGACACATAATTGTAGCCATCTGTTGTGTTTTAAGTCCAATCTAGCCCAAAAGTCAAAAAAGTCATGGCAACAACTTATAAAAACAATGGCAATAATATGAACTCACTATGGTTACTGGTGAACCTCTATTTCTCCTGTCAAATGAAGTAAGTTTCCTCAGAGAATTATTTTAATGCTTGATTTATTTCTTTATTAAATATGCCCACATTATGACCAGTTTCTCTATCAAGATTGTCATATAGCTGTCTCCTTGATTGTAAATCTGTGTTTCTCCAAAAACATGAGTTCTATTATTATAAAAAAAACAATCTCAAAGTGAAACCACAGCGCTCTCCATATATTACTCTAGCATAAACCAGCAAGCAGGATTAAGATTGTTTAAGAAAATTTATTATTGGTGATGAATAATATTTATCATATCATATATTTAACCCGTACTCTGACAGATTTAAAATTCATTATTTATAGATTTTAGATATTTGATGTATTAGGTTTAATAGTTCACTGAGATATTTAGTAAATAGTTTCCTCAATTAACTTAATCAAAATGTCAGTGACCTTTATGAGACATTGTTAATTTTCAGTATTATCCTGTCTTCTAGACATATCCCATTTGTAAGAGTACCACAGTTATTTTAGCTAGGAATGATGCATTGGTACTTGTACAGTGAACAATAAATGGCACATATGTTGGAAATGACCTCTAGATGTATTGGATAAAGTCAGATAGATGCTTTCTACTACCACAGATTGTTGACATGATATATTTCATTAGTTGCCTTTTCTCTATATTTATAAAAACCCCAGATAATAGAAATCCTTGCACAACTGGTTTCTATGCAATCATTTACACACCTAGCTCCTGTTAAACAGAAAAGCTGGAGTGTTTGGGGAGCAGTGTTGTCCTTTGAGGAGAATTACAAACTACAGAACCCTAGTGGCTTGTAATTTCTTGAGAAGGGTGGGGATGCCCGAGACATGAAATGTATCCTGGCTAGACCCATTCCTTTCTTTTGATTGTGGAGAGCATAGCCTTATGATGATCATAATTTGGAACCTTATGCAGTGCTTGCCATTAGACAGGATGGATATGAGCCCCAATGACAAATTGCTGTCTGTCCTACAAAGTTCCCTAACAGTCACCAACAGGGAACAAGCTTGTTTCTGTCAAACCAAACTGGGCACCGTAATGGTGAAGTTAAGATGAAAAATAACAGAGATCAGTTTCCAGTTGTCCAAGCTGTCTCCATGGGAAATAAGAGGACATATAAGTAATGGGCAATTTGTAGATTGTTTTATTCAGCTAGTAATAATCTAAATAAAATGGCAGGTAGCTCACATTGCGGTAAATGGGAGGTAAAATAAGAAATGTAAAATAGCATCTGTGCAAACTTCAGTGACAAGTATAAATGTCATGTAAAAGCCAACTGCTATTTCTTCACTTCTCATTTATTGAGTAAATCATGTGTGGGTATCTTTGCTTTTACTCTTGGTTCTTTTGATAAATATGTCTAGTGAGCATGGGAGTGAACCACTCTCATTAGTATCTGCCTCATACTACCATTAAAAGTGGCAGTGGAGATTTGTTAATTTTGTTTTCAAGGGTCTACAAAAAGTATTGGTTTATAACCTAAAGATGACATATTTGCAGTGATAGCAACCACAAAGGTTTGGTCTAAAACATCAACTCTGATAATTTTATTTCTTTTTCCTGAGAAACTTGCACTGAACAATTATTCACATTTCCCAATATTTTCTTGAGCTACAAGGAAAAAATTTCCTTACAATAATTTTCTCATTTAGGTGTCCTTGGAATCCTCCCCTTTTTTTCTCTCCTACTTTTGCTTTTAACAGACTTCCGATTATCTCCCATTCTAAATAATTTTCCAAGTATTTAGTCTTGTTTGTGTATGCAATTGTGCAAATGTAACTGTCTGTACCCACTGTCTTTTGATGCCTGAAGTTATCTGGTTTGATGCATTCCTTTTATTACCTTTTATCAAATAATATAAAGACTAAAAATCAACTTATTTTATATCATCCATACAAAGCACTCATTTCTTTGCTAATTTATCATACAAATATTTCTCAGTCTTCAGGTATTACTTCATTACAAGCAGGTCGTTGTGTAAGAGTAGGGCAAGCCTGTGGTTCAGAAGGTGAAAGGTATATGTGGCTGTGGAAAAGCTGTGCTAAACTGGAATCTGATAAGTAGCACTGTTGGTAAGCTCACTCGGTCATCACCCACAGGCAGCTGGGGCTGCCTCATGCAACTACAAGTTTCTGGTTTTATGGATACTGTGCCATCCACAGCAAGTAAGAGAAATAATTTTAGAAAAACAAAAGACCTTAGGACATTCTCAGTATTTAGATCAGGAAACTGAAATACTGATGACAACTTCAATGCAAGTGGAATGGTTTGAGATGACTTAAGACCAAGGTTATTTTTTTTAAAAATTAGTGCTGAAGATCATAGACTTAAATTTCTAATCCAAGATCTCATCTGTTAAGCAGGTGATTGTAAAAAACCATTTGAAAAGTATTAGTAAGATTAAAATATTGCAGTTGTGTGTTGCAGTGCTTGGAATGTCATATTGCTCTAAATCTCTCTCTCCCATTTCACCTCTTTCAGTCTCTGGTTAATATTAATCCAAGCTAATGGTGCAAACACTCTGGGTGTGATGCAACAAGGCCTAAAAGTGTGTTCATAATTTGGAGTATTTGAGTTATCCTTTCAACTGATTAGCATATGATTGAGTGCTCTGCTGGAATGGGGCCAGAGTACATTTTACTGATAGTTAGAATGGGTCTGTGTGTCTGCTGTAAAACACACATTTATATCTGACTCCACCCCTACACAGGATGGAGGTGGTAAATGTGGACAATGGACAAGATTGCTATTGCATAAAACTGCCAGACAGTGCTCAGACCATCCTGCAGTGCTGCACACACACACACACACACACACACAAAAAAAAAAAAAAAAAAAAAAAAAAGAAGGAGAAGAAGAGGAAGAAAAAGAAGATAGGAATCATGGAACCATGTTCTGTGAGTTAATAAAGAAAACAGGCCTACATCCACACTTCACATGAAGGGAAAATCTCCCACTGACTTAATTAGGTGCACTGTCTGACTAAAGCCTGCATGATTTGGCCAATGTTTCCTATCATTCCAATGTTATGACAGAAGTCACCAGAACAATTCCAGCTGAGAAGAAGTCATGCTCCATACTGCATTAGGAGAACAAATGGAAGATGGCTGCAGAACCTGAACGCATATTGACAACAGCTAGTGATAGCACATAATCCTGTTACTCAGCTCCTGTTGAACTCTCCGATTCAATGACCCTTCTATTTACACATGATATGAGACAGAAAAGGTTTACTGTCAGGTAAGCAAAATGAAGCTTTTGCTCTAAGCTCTTGCACATTTTGTATAGGAAGCTCTGTTTTGACAAATCCTGTAAAAATAGTATTATATTTCCAATAAAAAACTCTTAGTATTTCACTCTACCTATTACAGTTTTTCTGTTATTGATATCTGGTGGCAGAGATTTAGTTTCACTAGTTTCCTATTTGAGTATCATTTTTGTAAGACTGATATCTAATTCTGGTTTTCCAACAATCACTCCTAATAGTATTTTTTATTATCTCTTTTTTGTCTTGAGTAGCCTAAATATTGACAATAACAGGTTCACATTGCAAAATGCTTCAAGAGGAAAAGCTGTTGGTGATCAAAGACTTTTGTCTCTTGACCACAGAAGACAGATTTTTACTTTATTTGCTTTTTCTGACACATCTTGTTTTCTGTAGGTTTTGTTTCTGAAATACCTGGGTTTTTTTTTCAATTTTTTTAGCTGCTTTTAAAAGGCCTTAATAGCTTCCTTGCTATAGCACAAAGTAACAAAGGGCTAAAGTCAAACACATACTCCTAGAGTAGAGAGACTAGACTAGAGATAGACTCTACTGGTTTCTGCTTTCACCTTTTTTAGGCATCCTTTTCTGGGAATTAGAAAAAGGTTTCAAACCCCATAAAACATGTGGAATTGATAAACATGATGTCAAGGCAATCAGTCAAGTCAGTTTGGATAAAGGAGTCAGATGATGGGGCTGGGTTTTTTTTTCTTTTTTATTGTCACACACAAAGCTGGTTGTTGGTCCCTCTCATTTTCTGAGTGATGAAATATTGCTCGAGCTGTATTTGGAAGTGTTTCAACATACAGCCAAAGCAGAGAAAAAAATATGGAACTGAACCTACAGCAGCATCTACTGCAATAATTGTTCATTAGCAGTCCTCAAATCTACTGGCTTTTCTAAATCCCAGGGCTTGCACCCCACCCTGATTCCTTGCTCTCAGCTCCACAACCATGCGTGGGAGGTGCTGGGTGCCTCTTCCCCTGGACAACCTGAACAAAGGTTCTCCTTCCTTCGCATAGCAACAGCTGATTGGAACTTGCTTGAAATCTCACCTTAAAAGCTTCCCCCTTTATCATGACTAAAAGCAGAGAGCACATCATCATCCAGAAAATCATCCACCCCTGCATTAAACAGATTTTGCTGTTCCTAGGGACCTCATGGGACCCTGGCTAGATATGGGCATCCTAGGCTCAGACTCCAGCATTTCCAGTCATCCCACAGATTATTGCTTGTTCATCAGTTTTCCTGTGTGAGCATTATCACTGAAGCATGTTTTCCAGCCTTTTTTCCTCACACAGTTGAAATCAGTGCCACCTAATAAATAACTGGTGAAGAGTGATATTTGAGATGTTTGAAATCTCAAATATAGATATTTGAGAAATATCTGTGGTATGATTTCTATGCATTTTCTATAATTTTTCTTGCTGTTTATTTCTCTCTTTACTTTCTCTTTACTTTGGATTTGTTCTCCAAGGACACAAAATAAAAACAAAAAATATTTTTTTCCATTTTCATTCATGTTTGGCCAAAATTATAAGTCTTGGTAATGTAATACTGATAACTGTTTCAGGACCTAAAAGAAAATCACAGGATAAGGCCACTTTTTTCTAAATTTTTTTTTAATCTCCCCTACCATGTAGTGGTAGATTACCTCCTATGATCTTTTCCCTCTTCTCCATTTGGAAGATCCAAAGGGAGTGAAGACTTGTTGAAGTTCCTCTTGGAAGGAGGGAAACTTCTTTAGGAGAAAGCAGAGAAAGATCTGCTGGTAAGGCTGACTCCTTTGTCTCTTTTCTTAGTCTGGAAGTGTGTTGGAGAAAAGAAAGGAAGTGACATAATTAACTTTGATAATCTCTCTGGTTGGTAGATAGTCCTGGGGGAAAAGGACTGAATAGTATTTGTTAGAAAAGCATTGTTCCGAGGCCAAATAGAGAGAAAGGGACTGTGAACAATTCTTTTAGCTGACTCTTTGCTGTATTCAGTGCCAGTCAGGCATAGAAGAAAAATTAATAATTCGAGAAAAAAATTCCATTTGTCCTGAACTGCTTCCATTCATATGTTTTTTCAGTTAAAAATGCTAAATGCTTCCATAGATCTCATTTATATATGTGCCTGTTAAATTACAGCACATTAAGTTATATGCTCTTGTGACCTACTTAATTTTGTGGATATCAAGGTCCTTCTCTGAATATCTAATTGCCTCCACGTTTTTTCTTTCAAAATTAGATACCTAGCACTTTGTGGACCATACATGTAAAGAACTGATGCCATTTGTCACTGTTGGCTGTGGGGGATACACATTCCTGCAACATGAAGAACAACTGAAAGAAACGAAGAAACAAAGGCAAAGCCAGAAAACTGAGGGAGAATGTTTGTAGCAGCAAGGGCTGCAGAGATAAAGGACAAGGATGAGGCAGGCAGGGCAGTGCGGCTGGCAGCGGCCACTGAGGTTCTGCGGTGCTGAGAGGTGGCATCAACCCATGTGGCATCACCCCACTGCCTGGCTGGCTCTTCCCCCACTGCAGACAAAGCACTGATGTTTCTCAGGCTACTGTGTGCCATGTTTTTTATTTACACAACATACAAGGAGCTTGTATGCAAGTAGGAAATACAGCTTTGTGCCAGGAATTGAAATTCTGTGTAGCATCTCAGCAGAGACGCCACATGATGACACGATGCCCTTGTCAGGGCAGCATAGAGATGGTCTAAGTATTTTGGTATCTCTGGGTAGCATAGTCTGTAGTACCTGCCTAGGGCATTAGGAGAACATCACAAAGAACATGCTTTCTTATGGAAGGCCTGCATGGTACAGATTAAGGCAGATAATACAGATGTTATAGTATTATACTTCTGAGAGACCTAAACTATAAACCTTTTCTGGTCATAGATGAGAGGAACAAAAATCTCCATTAAAAAATATAGAACAACTGAAGTCATCAAAAGACAGTTAATAATGACCTATAAAATGCATGCAATCTTCCAGTCAAAAATATAAAATGTATTTGAAATATTTAACAAAGAAAGACTACTAGAGGCAAAAGTATCTTTTACAAGAGTGTCCTGGCAAGAGGGGCAGCATAACAGTCAATTATTACAAACAAAATCCAGGTTTCTTAATTAAAATACAAAATACTGGCTCAGTTGTGTAGCCTGTAATAAGTTATGTCCTGAGAAGACTGTAATTATGCTGGCGCCTGCTAGTGCTGCCATAGTTAAGTTTGTCACCATTTCCATTATAAACCCCATTTTTAAACAATTTATAATGTAGCCATAAAACATGATTTTAGATTGTAACTTACTTGGAAAATAAATTCTTAGACTGAAAAGTTTCATTTCTTCCTTTTTTTTTTTTTTTTTTTCCGAATACAAATAATCTGTTTGGTCATCTTTATGGTTTTTTTTAGGAGAGCACTAAATAAACCAGAAGTTTTATGATTTTTAAGCTTTCTGGCCATTCTGTAAAATAAACATATTTTCTTTTTTCATCTTCATTAAGAGGATCAGTCACTGCTTAAAACCAGAGAATTTTAGTTCTTTGAAAGACCATAAATGCAAGAAAACAAACTTCACAATTCTTTACAGAAATAGTGAAGACTGATTAACTTTGAATTACGATGAAGAAATGAGAACTTAGTTAACCTTGGGCCTCAGAATAAATCACTGCAAAATGTTTCTGCCATGAGATTGACCTTCCCTTTCCAGCCCCCTTCCCATGCCAGAGGAAGATGTGGTCAGAGCTGGAGGCAACAACATCTCGAAGGTGGAAGCTTTCCTGGCAATCCAATTTCATCTGCTTCTTCTAGCAAAGCTCATGGAAACATACAGAAAATATCTGCTCAAAGTCATAGAAAATTCACATTGATTTGTCCCAGTGTATATTTTATCACCAAACGTGATAAAGAGGAGAAAATAGACATAGAAGATATTGGGCATCTGCTCTGAGAAATCACTGTGGGAAGGTACATCTGATTGGGCTATGCAGAAATGTATTTATCATGTGTATCATCTAATCTAAGCTATTAATGAACAAATTCAGTGGGTTTTTTTGTGATTCAGTGCTGTGTTTCTAGAGAGGCAGATATATTTTTTGATGAGTAGCACTGAACAACAAAAAGCAAAACCTATGAAAATATCATCGTGAATCCACTTCCCAAAGGAAAAAAGTGTTCTGCAGTCTCAGCATCTGTAACTGTCTTATAAATTGCGTAGTTTAACTAGAATTCCTTCAGGAAATACCATTTTTTTCCAGTTTAGAGGTCTAAATGCCAAGGAACAAGCACTGAAAGTAGTAAAGCTAAAGAAGCAATAATGAAGGACTGCTCATGTATCTCTTCCATGTTTAGATTAAAATGCAGTTTCAGATGCTAATGTTGCAATGTAAATCATGCTCCTCTTTCCAAAGCCAGTTTTACAAGAGACATGGATTAGTCTATTTAAGATCATGCAGATCATGTTTTCAGGCCTCTGGCTACACAAAGGGATTTCTAGACCAGGAGCATAAACTGGCTTTTCACTTTATTCCTTTGCCTTGCCAACTTATCAAATTCTGGCTAGAACAGACTACTGTATGAAATACTGGTCATGGAGCAGATCATCTTCACAGAATCACACGGCATGTACAGCACAGCCAGGGCCTCAGGCCCAGCCAGCATGAGTTCATGAAATATAGGTCCTGCTTGACCAACCTGATCTCCTTTTATGGCCAGGTGACTCACCTAGTGGATGAGGGAATGCTGTGGATATAGTCTACCTGGACAACAGTAAAGCCTTTGATATTGCCTCCCATAACATTCTTCTGGAAAGGCTGGCAGCCCGCATCTTGGGCAGGTGCACTCTTTGCTGGATTAAAAACTGGCTGGATGAGTGGGGCCAGAGAATGGTGGTGAATGGTGCTGCATGCACTTGACAGCCAGATATTAGTGGGGTTCCCAAGGCTCAGTATTGGGGCTGGTCCTGTTGATCAATATCCCATTGATATTTGTATCAATGATCTGGACAGGAGGATTAAGGGCACCCTCAGTCAGTTTGCAGATGACATCAAGTTGGGCAGGAACATTGATCTGCTGGAGGGTAGGAAGGGATTTGGACAGGCTGGATTGACAGACCAGGGCTAATTTTATGGGGTTCAAAAGGGAAAGTGCCAGGTCCTGCGCTTGGGTCACAACAACCTCATGCAGTGCTACACACTGGGGGAAGAGTAGTTGGAGAGCTGCCTGACAGAAAAGGACCGGGGGGTACTGGTTGACAGCCACCAAACATGAGCCAGCAGTGTGTCCTGGTGGCCTAAAGGCCAAAGACATCCTGGTTTATATGAGCAATACTGTGGCCAACAGGACCAAGTCAGTGTTTGTCCCCCTGCACTCAGCATTGTCGAGGCCATACCTAAAATCCTGTGTTCAGTTTTGGGCCCCTCACTGCAAGAAAGACATTGAGGTGTTGGAGAGAGTCTAAAGAAGGGCAACACAGCTGGTGAAGGGTCTGGAGCATAAGTTTCCTTAGGAATGGCTAAGGGAGCAAGAGTTGTTCAGCCTGGAGAAAAGGAGGCTCAGGGGGAACCTTATTGCTCTCTGCAACTACCTCAAAGTTGGTGTGGGGGTTGGTCTCTTCTGCCAAGCAACAAGCAATAGGAAAAGAGGAAGTAGCTTTAAGTTGCATCAGGGGGAGTTTAGATACAAAAATTTCTTCACAGAAAGGACTGCCAGTCATTGAAAAAGGCTACTCCAGGGAAGTGGCTGAAACACTATCCCTGGAGGTGTTTAAAACGTATAGATGTAGAACTTAGGGACATGGTTTAGTAGTGGACTTCACAGTGCTGGGTTAATGGTTGGACTTCATGATCTTTTAGGTCTTTTCCAACCTAAATTATTCTATGATTCTCTGTAGAAAGATCAGTTAGCACATACGAAAGATTTTAGGGTGTGCATAGTCTAGCAGTTGTCCCATGCACACCTTTGTCTTTCACAATCCTACTCCAACAGCACGAGAATACGAGTCTCTCAAGGACTACATAATTCATGGTAGTTCTCACTTTTGATTGAAAGTACTGGAGCAGCAGTTCGTTTTTTACTGCCTGAGAGGCCAGCTGATCTCTTACTAAAGGGGAAACTTTGCTAAACAAAGGAAGTAATTTTAAAAGAAGAAAATAACATCTGTCTACAGATACGTGGGGAAGGAAAGAAGAAATGTGAAAATGGAGACGGTGGGGGAAAAAAGATTTAAAGTTTAGAAAGCTGAAAGTCCATGTGGGATCAGAGGCACCATATCCAAGTGGCAGACTAAATGTAGAGAGTCGTAATGGGAGTAAGTATGGTGAAGTGAGGAAGAGTGTGTATAAAATGGAGCACAGGAAAAAAGGTATAAAGCCCCCCAAGCTAATTTAGGGAGACTAAGACACTGCTGCATCACCCCATTGCCAGTAGAGGTGCTAAAGTCATGGCTATGGAACATAGTAACAAAAATGCTCAAGGAAAGAAATAATTCCTATATTTAGATAGGTAGAGTATTTCACAATATGAACAATAGTGCAGTGCAGCTATCTAGAAGCCATCCGTTTAGAAATTAATTTCTATATGTGTCTGTAGCTGAAAACAAAAAGGCCTCCAGCAAGAGGCAGAAGAGGTTCCCTGAAAAAGCCCAGCAGCCAGCCTGGGAACAGCATAAGATACTTCTGGCCGTGCTGCAGCCAGAGAACAAGGAGACCAGCAGGTACCAGTTGGCAGCTGGGGCACAATAAAACCTTTCTACAAGCTGAGCCAAGAATAATCTTCTTTAAAAGTGCTTTGCTACTTACAAATGTTGCTCTCGTCCAAGTGTTTTGTTTTTGCCTCAGCGCAGTTCCAGTTCTTTTTTTCTTTCTTTTTTTTTCTATTACGCTAATTAGAGGCTTATTGTAAATAAAAGGGGATTTCTGGGAGCTCTTTCGGTTTGTAAATCATGCAAATGACAGCACTGTGATGTTGAATCATATTATTAATTGTACATTTTGCAGTTCACATACTCTCAAGCATATGTGTGAAACAAGTTTTCTTTTTTTTTTTTTTTCCCCCAGTCCTTGAGCACAATCAGTTTCAAAAAAAGTCCTCAGGCAGATTACTAAATTATTTTTCTCAATTTTCATGATGTTAAAGAAAAGTATAATTTCAGTGCTGCAGAGTATTCTATGCTGATATTTACAACGCTGTTCATGTACTATGAATAAAAAAAAACTTCACTGATTATTATATTTAAAGTCGGAGCTCTTTCTGTAAAAAAGTGTTTATCTTCTAGACTGATTTGTGATTTTGCCTGAGCTTTTGTAAACCTGGATGAAAAACTCTTTTGCCACAGGAAATTGGTTGGTAACTGAATAAATAGCACTATAATATAAGTATTGAACACTTCCACACAGTGTGTTATTTAGCAAAGCATTCCTCTTCCTGTAGCATAAAATGGAAATACTCTCACTATAAATAAATAATGCTCTGAATATTATATGAATATGCAACATATACAAACGTGACACTTAATTTATGCCTCAACTGCCAATTTCTGCAGCTAATTCTACCAATTTTCACACTGCGTCCATTACAAATGAAATTCCCTTTGCATTAGGAGACACATCTTTCATTGATTCAGAAAAATACATTTGTGTTTCTTTCTTATGTTGGCAGAGTAAGAATACAATTGTCATACAACATCTAACTCAATAAAATAAAAAATGAAGAGGAAGCTATCATACAGGTTTTGTTGATTGGATATTTGGAACATACAGACATATGCATGTCCAAAGGCTAAAATGTACAACTCATGCAGTCTATACAACTGTAAATCTGACTTGGATACAGGTAGTATAACAGGTTTGCCAAACTGTGGTGTCAGTGTCACATTTTTGCCCCAAGAGGAGTCCAAACTACTTGCTTTCTTTTTGCTGGGGAATCTGCAGTTTTAACTACCAATTATTCTGCTCTCATGAAGTCTTTTTATAAAAGTCTTTCTCCAAGTACTTTTTGCAAAAATAGCCATGCAGAGAGATAACAAGGACAGACTTAAACATTTTTAATGCTGGATCATCTGTCGATGTATAATATTGATCTGAATGCCAAATTTAGCTGGTCATTAAGAAGGGAAAGAGCCAGCAGAATCATACAGTGTGCATGCATAGGTTTCTGATTTAGACTGCAAATGTCTTAAAGAAGGTCTGCATTTTAGTCTATTTTGTCAAATAGTTGCAGAGAATCATTGCTGTGGGGAATCACCCTCAACTGATGTCAAATTGAGAACCTGCGGGCTTCTGCCCTCAGTAGACATCTGCTGATTTTTGTATATTTTTGAGTAGTGGGCATTGCCCATGAAAACAGTTGCAACTTCAATAATTACAGTGACCTGCTGGGTAGCTTTTTTTTCATTATTTTTTTTTCACCATTACAGTGAATGGTGATCCATTGGAATCCAAGATTGGCAAGATCTGGCTCCCAGGTTTCATTACTTCCCTTATGATATTTGCTCTAACATTGTTTAGATTAATACAAATGCAATGAGCTCTGAATTCACTCATCATGTGCATTCATGCCACATTGTTTAAGAAATCATGGAGCTGCTTCCCGTCTCGCTCTGCCAGGGGTGCCTGCACAGTGCTCTGCTGCTTTCCTGCCTCTGAGACCCTGTTCTCCAGGTGCTTCTCTGTCAGATACCTACCGCTAATGGGAGTTCACTTCTGGAGGAATTTTAGTCTTCCTTTTCTTTTTAGAGGACTGGATAAGGGCTGGTCAGGTGATTTCTTATGTTACTACCAGGTTGAGCATCTGGGGAAGAAAGAAGCTCTGTCTGTGTGTATCTTGTTGAAATTCTACATGGTATTTTTTTCTTTAGAAGTATGTTGCTTCATGTTGGAAATACAAAATGAGCTATTGCAGGTAGATACCTTTCATTTCTTTAGCAAAGACTTTCAGTTTTAGAGCTTTCTCTCCCCTGTATAAGATACCCATGATAACAATGATTGTTTATGAAACAGGGGTTTATAGGAAAGGACATTGTATTTATATTAATTAAAACTTCTTATTTTTGTATTCCAATCAAGGACATTTAGTGTCTGAGTGTAGGGTAGGTTAATGTAAAATAAATCCTTTAGTTTTGGGTTACTTGTTGAGTTGTGGCTCCATCAAAAACTAACAGGAGCTGTTTTCATCAAAAATATGATTACTAGTTTGTATGTGTTCTTATTCAGTTTCCATCTGGAAAGATGGTTTTGCTACATAAAAGCATCCTCAAACTTGAGGGCATTTTTTGGCTTTTTTAATGCAAAAAGATTAACTAAATGTGGACCTCCAGACATTTCAGTGGGATAATATAGGAAGTTTCTCTAGCTGGAAATTCTGATGGGCTGAGGACTTAAATCCTCTGAGCAATCAATCCACTGGCTTTTACGAATAGTTAGGGAAAGAAGGAAATATATTGCTGGAACAGAGGAAGAAACCTTGTTGCAGGATATGTGATGGCCAAATTCAAAAAGACATACGTGTGGTGAAGTCTTATGTACCACTGGAATTGTCTGAGCAGGGCAAGTGAAAGGCAGAAAAAAACCAGGAAATAATTCTTTTCTTATAAGAAATGGATTTTAATGGGAAACCTCAATGAGGAAAGAAAATGTGTTCTGATTGTGATTGCTTTTCTGCTGAGAAGAACAAGACTTTTGCTAAGTAGCTTCCTATCTTTAGTGTTAATTCAGCAGTTCTTAGCATGAGAATTGTCTGTATTTTAATGATGCCTGGACTAGACTGTGGATACAAACTAGAACTCACAAATATGAGAAAAACTCATTTGTGCTTAATATACTAGATAAATTGTTCCTGGCTTCTTAGGGTGTGACTATACTTGCTGTCACACTCCTAAGTTTACTCAAGAGTCGTGTGATTTGCTGAGTAGGTGTCATGTAAAGGAAAACCCGATGGGATGGATTTTAGATACCTGTTTTTTTCCCCAATGTCATGTTGACAAAAACCCTTTTTTGTCTCTTTTTTTTCCCTTCATCAAAGGAAAATCCCCTCAAGACTAAAGGCAAATCATAGGAGCAAGGAAAATGACCACCAATAATCTTAGCAGTATGAAATCTATCATGGTGATTTTGTTTTAGTGAGAGGAAAACACCAGTTACTGGCTGTTGAAAAATTCTAAGTTGAACCTTAACTTCATGGGCAGCAGCTTTAAAATCTATTTAATGTTTTTATTTCTTCAGTTAAGCTGTTTCCTTCTCCAGTCAATAGCAGGCTGTGGGATTAAATCCTAGCTTTTGACGTTTACTGGGAAATGTAGTATAACGATTTATGAGTAAAAATGTACTTTGAATAAATTATCATTGCAAATTACAGTTTATGAACGTTGTGACTATGATCATTATTACAACATCGGCTGTGCACAATTTGAAATCTTGCTTGCTGAATAAATTTGTTTCATTCAGATTGCATTCCCAACATTTTTAGAAAAGAGTGAGTCAACCCTCACTAACAAAATTTCCTACAGAATTTATTTAAAAAGTCACCTTTGTTTGTTAAACTTATCAAAAACACAAACATTTCATGGATTGGTGAGATGCTATTTTAGTCTGTTATGAGAGTTTCCTATTGAAGTTTACTAAACCACAGACTCATAAGAAGACTCACAAGAGCTTCTGTATTATGCCATGCCTTTAGCTATCTATATGTCCTAAAATTGTTACAGTTAAAATTGATTCTGCAAGCTGTTAGGAAAGAAACAGCCAATAGCCAAAATTAGTTATATTACTGTAAATTGGAGAGGGAGAGAGAGGTTTCAAGCTCTGTCTGGCAAGAGAAGGGTTAAGGACTTTTTTGCTATACCCGTTTCAAATTACAATGAGAAGCCTCTTCTTTCCCAGCAGGGTTGTGCTTACATTAGTCTTTAGATCTCTCTTGAAGAGAGCTGTTATATTTGTGCCTGCTACAGTTGGAAATAACAGTTCAGAAGCTGAAAAGGGTTGAATGGATTTACAGAAGGTTATTTTTTGCGAGTAAATTCATGGCAACACATTAATTTGATTAGTACATGCTTTAGAATTGCTTTACACTCAAGCGATTCAAACGATGTTAAAGTTATCACCAGGCTGCTGGACAAATATGTGTTACACCACCAAGGTACAGATCAAGACAAATCTGTGACTCAGGATTTTATCTTGGGAAGAGCGCAAGGTGTACGAAGAACTCAGAATAACAAGGGAAGATAACTCTGGGAACTACAATGTGTCAGAAGAACAGCTCTTGCTAATACAGCTCCCCACCAAAGACCTGGTTATCTAAGGTTTATATAGGAATGCCTAGGTCAGCTGACAAAATACTAGTCTTCTGCTCCATAAATGCAGAAAAACCGATAACAACAGTGGAAAATTGGAAGTCTGAATTTCAGCTTTCTTAGAAATAACTGCAACCTGACACATTCCATAATATTTAAACAGGGTGGGGGGAGAGGAATCACCAAAGATGTTACGTTTAGAGATGACATTGACATGAAGAATAGGTAAATTTTGTTTTTCAGCTACTGGGAAAGCAGACCTCATAGGAACTCAGAACAAGTAGGAGAAAAGATTTTTTTTTTCTTTGTTCTTTTTCTTTTCAAAGATGAACCTAACTGCACTCAAAGCTTTCGTGGGCTTGCTCTGGAATTGCTGGGTTCTGGTGGGTCACGCACAGGGAGGTTTAGGAGACAATCATGTCCATTCGAGTTTTATTTACAGGAGGCTGCGGAACCATGAGAGAAGGGAGATTCAGAGAGAGATTCTCTCTATCCTGGGTTTACCTCACAGACCCAGACCATTTTCACCAGGAAAGCAGGCTTCTTCTGCACCCCTCTTCATGCTGGACCTGTATAATGCCATGACAAATGAAGAGAATACTGAGGAGCTGGAGTATTCACTAAAGGGATCAATGGCAGGGGAGAGCAGAGGGATACGGAAAGGATACCCTGCCTCTCCAAACGGATATTCACGGAGAATACAATTATCTCGCATGACCCCCCTGACCACACAGAATCCTCCCTTAGCCAGCCTGCACGACACCAGCTTTCTGAATGATGCTGACATGGTCATGAGCTTTGTCAATTTAGGTACGTGGAATTTTTTTTTTGTTTCTGCTCTCTTTGACAAACTGTTAGCTAGATCTTGTGAGGGGCAAACCTCCCGGCCAGACTGTAACCTGTTCTAAAACGGCAGGATCGGGCCCGGGCTGCTGTGCCACTAGTAAAAGAAAAATCGTACTGATGGTGAAGTAGCTATGTTGTAGGTGGCCATGGAAAAAAGATTTTTCTCACTGTTTATATAAAGTCAGTTTCTATAACTCCCCTCTGCTGGCTTCTGTTTTCTTTCTTTCATTGATGTAATGAAAATTCTAGCCTTAGGCCAACTAACTCCTTTTTTTTTTAATCTCAAAAAATCAAATGCTTATGCCTGTTGCTCAGTTATTTCCTCCACTGTTTTCCTTAAAGCTCACACATGAACAAGCATCAGTTGTTAATATTTTAAAGCCTAGAAAGTTATGAAAAGGGAAAAGTTAAGCTATTTAAAAAAAAAAATTCTTAGGTTATTTAGTGGGTTTTTTTCTGTTGGTTAGAGTCAGAGTTTTATTATCTTTTCAGCTGTATGGCTGGATTTTAAATAATCTATTGCTGTTTCTTTGTTATTTCTATTTAATAACTACAGACTGTTTTATTATACTTCCATGGTGCTCAGAGTCTGCAATGGTTCTTATTTTCTGTGTCATAAATAAATTAAATAACAAGTAAAGTATTAAACACCAGAAACATGCAAGCAAAGAATGCTTTTGAAAATTATATCAATTCAGACTCAAAACCTGATAAAACTAAATTACATTGGCTTCTGAGTATAATAAACATGCTTACCAGTTACAGTGCAGTTAAAAAAAAGCAACTACAGATTTCTTTACTAAAAGGCAACTTAAATCTCATTTAGAAAGCTGCAAATAATTCATGAAATACATTTACTGTTTTTATAACTGTTTTAAATGCTGCAGGACTCATAAATTTGGCTAAAAAACCCTTCTCATTTGATCTGAACAGCAAGAGATTTAATTGAAAACTTGAAGTTTCTCAATAAACTGGTACAAAATCTGATGAACTCTCGTTTTCTAGGATAATACTTTCTGTACAACAGTTCCAAAATGTTCCAAAATGTTCCAAAATACTTTCAGATTATCACACACATTCTGTACCTTTTATGTCTACCAGGTCTTTGATTCTTGCTGCAGAATTAAAAATGTTCCCAAACACTAAAATCCTCAATAACTTAAATTTCTAAGAAAGTGATACTCTATAGTTTAGTTCTCATAATAATAGAATCGCTTTTCATTAGTTTTTTGGCAGATAAGGAGGTGTTCAATTTTGAGATCTTTTTCCTTAAGAGTAACATATGTCCACACCTCTAAATACATTTGCTTGTTGCTCTTGCTCCTGAAATAGCAGGCTAGGAAAAAATGTAATCTGTTTTTTGAAAGTGTGTTCCTTGTCCTTAAGAAACAGTTACATATGAATTACTTTTAAGTTAACATTGCATGCCTCGATTTACCCAGAGTATCTGGAATCAGCTGAATTTATAATGGCAACATAATACAGGAAAATATGAAATGCTCTGATCTCCGCAGCATTAGTCAAGGCGCTGATCCTGCAAAAATTTTCCTTGTGTGTCCTGAGAAATACCCTCTGTAAATATGTCGCAGACCATTCAATCAGCCCTGAGGACTATTTACATGGGACCTAGCCTTTGATTTGTCTTTTATTTCAAGAGGACTTCTTGCAGGGAATAAGTAGAAGTCTTTGAAGCTCAGCGTCAGATATGTCCTAGGCTGATCCTTCTGCACTTCCTCAGGCATAAGCCCTGTCTGGAAGAATGCAGGTTTCCTCTGAGTGTCTTACCTTGGGTGGGAAGTTTCTAATATTTGATTCATTTTGTTGGGAAGCCAGTGTTGCCTTAAGAAAGTAATTGTAAGAAGCTAAAGCACATCTTCTGTTTCTAAACTGTGAAAACTGGGGGTAAGATGGTGAATTTTTCAAGCGATTATGATTAATAGACATCATTAACTTATAAGAAAATACTGATTAAATGTCAGGTTTTATTCAGCATCTGTAAAATTAAAACGTGTCTCAGCTCTAAGTTAGTCTAAGTCCTAATTCACTTTAAATGCCTTTCCATACATGTTGGATGTTGCGGTTTATCACACATTATGCCATGGAACATGCGTAAAAAATATTGATGACCAATATAGATTAGCTTCAACATTTTTATTAAACAATCCTATGTTTCAGTATAATTAACATTAAAATGAAATAAATCATGGAAACAAGTGACCATTTTATATGATTTATGCAGTATAAGATTGTGACAGATGAGGGCAAGCTCTTTTAATGTAGAATGGGGAAAAATATGCAGTGATAAGTGAATGCTAATGCTGTACCTTAAAATCAATAAGTGCTGATGCAGCATAGTAATAACTCAGCTGGTTTTAGATTTGAAGCCTCAGTCAACATGCATCAAAATTAATGTGGTCTGAAAACAGTATTCACCATGTTCATGCTTGCACACAATTAATTACAGAAGGTGTAATTATAAAACTCTATTAATCATCACGATATTTTAAATTGAAACTTTTGTATATAGTTGTAGCCAGTTATAACAATTTAAGACATATATACGAAAACAATAACTATGTAGCTGAGAGGTTAGATAGGAATTATTAAGCACAAAATTAAAAAGACTGAAGAAGGTTAAAAGGCAAAGTAAAAAAATAGGCAAGGACAAATATTTTTATATTAAAGAATAAAAATTGAAATTTAAATGCTAATTTTGAGTAAAAATCAAGCTGTCAGAGTTGCAAATGCCTCACTTTCAAAAAAAAAAAAAGTTAGAAAATAATCATCAAGGGAGCTGCAATCATAATTCTGTCAAGCAATCAGGGAGCAAAATAAGAATACATTTACTTCTCCTGAAGTTAAAATTGTAAACACCTGTTCTTTCTACTGGAATTTATATCAGAATTTCCATCTCTTTCTTTCTTGAAAGATACAACAAGACAGGGACTATGTCTTGTCCTGTGTTTTGTATAAGACTGTGTGTGTTGGCAACTCTCCATAAATATCGATGAATGTAACAGAGGAGTTAACTGGGTTTGGTCCAGCAGTCAAAGAATAAATCCTCCACTAAACACGCTGGGGTTTTCAAAGATCTGATTATATCGCCTACAAAATCAGAACTTTGTTTTCCTCACTGACTGTTTTTTTGTCCTGTTATTATATTTTATTGTATTATTGCAAAGCTCTGACTGTTTGGAGTTCTGGCTTCTTCTTTTTGGCTGGTCTCCCAAAATGACATATATAGGATACCCTGTTCCTCAGAGAACAGGCAAATAATATTCATGTAGTCCTACTCACTTTTCTGCTCACTCAAAATTTAGTAAGGGAAGGACTTTTTTAAGATGAATGTTAGTGTTCCCACTCTTCACCTCTCGCCGAAACAGCGGGATTTAATAAAAAAACATGTACACATCTGAGGTTTGGAGAAACAGCAGCACTTTTGTAAACTAAATTTAAACATTTCAAATACTGATTTTTCCATTGTCATCAACGTGATCGTTAAATCCACCATGCTTAAGTGTTCCTTTTCATGTAATTCAAATGGTCTGTATTTTCATTTGTTTACAACACATCTGTTAATTTTTCTTCTTGCAGATTGTTTCATTAGATAAGCAACTCTATTTACTTTCTTCACATGTTCCTGTTTATTGATGTGAACCTTCCATAAAATAGGGGATAAATATATACAAGTTTTGTGGTTTTCTGTTACATTTTCTTTCTTAGCATATAAAATTAATCTCAAAGCCATGAAATAAAATTTGTGACCCTGCCCTACATGTGCTAAGAAGGATACGATATTATTGAGGTTTGTAAAGTAACTGGTATACTCCAGAAAGACGGCTTTTCTTCTTCACACACAATGTGATTCCACAATTATATAATTCTTAAGGCACATGCACTGCATTCAGTTCTTAAATCAGACACTGAAATCAATGGAAATTTTGGTCTGAGGCACAGAGGGCTGTTCATATTTCTCCATCTTCTCTACCCCAAGTTTGCACACTGTGTTAAAGTTCATGTTCTTTTTTAAAACCTGAATCACTAAGCAAACACATAAATTCAAAAGATTTACAGCCCATTGTGTACATTGGAGAATGTTAATATGGCACAGAACAATTTTTTATACAGCTACTTTGAGAAGCTTATAGTATATCGATCCACACTGAATACCTGTACAAATATATTTTTGTTACACATGAAAAAGAAAGGATTCCTAACTCCAATCAGACCTTCAGCATATGTAGTAGCTCATTTCTTAAATTAAACTAATTCAGTTTCTACAACCTTCCACTCACAGCTAACATATCATCAGCGAGGGATATGGAGTGCTAAACTATAAAATGCCAGGAGCTGTGGAAGGGGAGCTGGGATCATTACTTTTTCTCCTCAAAGCTTAGAAATGAGCACATTTTCTTCCTTTCTTTTCCACCGGATTTCAGATGTTGTCTTAATTTTAACTGTACGTGAATTTCCTTGGCTGTAGTACAGTTCTAGTCCGTAAAATGCAGGCTTCTAATGAAAATATTGACACAGCCTTAACTGAAGTGATAGAAATAGTGCTATTATCTTGCCTTGAACAGAGGGATGCTATTACGGAGATAAAACTTGTTAAATAACAAATAGACCCCCTGTCTTTAGTTTTGGAATGGGATCAATATGGAGAAAAAGTGAGAAAACATTTATGAAGTTTTTTTGAAAGGCAACCCAAAGTCATGAAGATGTCATTTTTCACTCGTTTACATAAAACTTAAAGCAGATTAGATCAAGCAAGTCACATTTAACCATTTAATCCGAAGTAGACATCACTTGGCACCTTGAAATCCTAAGATTTTTTTTTTCCTTAATAAAATTTTTGTCACCCAATCAGTGAGTGGAATGAATTTCTCATGACCTAGATATGCAGTCAGATGTTAGAAATAACTATTAATTTTGAAATTATTTTCTATTATCAAATTAAATATTAATAGACTTTTTTGCAAAATAAATTCATTCATTTCTAGAACAAAAGGACTTTACCCACAGAATGACATGCCCTAAAAAATCCTCATCCAATCCTTACAATACATCAGACAGTTTTAACCAATTTTTGCGTGATGACAGAGTAGGTTGTTGGGGTTTGCTTTTGATTTTGGGCAAGAAATATTCTCCATATTCCATTTTGGAATTACACCACATTTGTTGTTTTATATTGAAATATTTTATATTTCCTTTGAAATCTCTCAAGTTACATGAATCTTATGAACTATATAGTTCTACCTCAAAATAGGTTTGTGTGTGATCCATAAATATCATCTAACAAAATAATGTTTTTATAACTGTCAATTAATTTTTTTGCCAAAGTTAACACTTTAAACCCAAGTAAATTATTGTATCTAACCAGCCAAAAAAATGTCAAGCTCTCCATTAACTGGGATATAAAATTGTCTGACTTTTCTTGCCGACAGGTTTGAAAGAAATTGCAGATAACTGAAGAGAAACTGATTTAGCAGATGGTTAGACGTGCATGGTGAAAAGCTATATATATACATATGGATATATATAAATATATTATTATTAATATTTTTCCCATTGGGAAGAATGGCTGACCCAGTTCTGCTTCTTCTTTAGGAAGTGCTGCTTTCCAGACTAAACACAGACTTTGGGTGGGGTTGTGGGGATTGTATGTATTGTACAGTGCATATTTTCCCAGGAAAACACAATCTCGCAGTGACTTTGGCTAGCCATGAAAGAGAAACAGGGAGGGTTGTGGAGACGCCTCTGTGTGGAGAGCATTAGGATTGGATGGAGAGCCTCTTGGTGTGCTCCCTAAACTCTGGGTTGTTTGTTTAGATAACAGGACAACATTTGGCACCTATGTGATCTCCCACACTTATTGCTCCTGTTATTATTTTCTCTGAATGTTAAATTATGCAAAGAATCTTACCATGGCTACCTGCCTACTTGCTGCCTGAGTTATGGAGGTAATTACAACCGGGGCAGTTCCTTTTTCTTCTCTTTTTAACCATGGTGGTTCCTTTCAGCTCGCTTTCATAGGCACACAAACTAATATACTTTTGCAGAAAATTGATTGATTGCAGTCTGATCACTCTAGGTGTCATCTGGTGTTTCCACATAGCTGAGAATGAACAGTTTATGAAGTGCCAATTGCAGCCTCCAGCTAAAGAAAGGCTCCCCAGGGCTTCAGGAGGGCTCTGGCTGCTACCAGACTTTATAATTATTTCCCACACTTTTCCCTATCCTCTCCGCCTTGTCCTTTCCCTTGTCTCTAACCCCCACCATCTAGGCAGGGTCACTGAACTTTGGTTTTATGTCAGTGGCGTTTGGCAGCAGAAAGGATTAAAGGCCAAGAAGTGGTGCGATTAGGCGACAGTGAGGGAAATGGAGAGGGAAGGAATGAGAGCAGGCATGAGAGAAAAATGGCAAAGCACAGGCCAGGCTTCATAGGAAAGACATCCCTCTTCTTCTCAGTAGGTAACGGCCAACATGGGGGGCTGGATACAGGCCTGCTGGGCAGGGGTAAGGTCCATAACAGAGAAACAGCCTCTGCAGGAACTGATATTACTGGAAGATTTAGTCCTACCCCTCTGTTCTTCACATGCAGCGTGATGTCGTAGCACTTGAGAGCATTTCTCATGCCAGCAGAGTTACAGAAGAGGAAGTTTATTATGGTAGAGAGAAGTTGCATGCAGACAGAGAGAGGGCAAGAGCATGGTAAAGATAGATAATGATAATAGATAATGAAAATAGAAAGATAGATAATGATAATAGAAAGGGAAAATGAGTCCAGGTGTGGTTTTCTTTGCTCAGTAAGCCTTGAAGGCAAAAGGAGCACTTTTCTTGTGGCAGACAAACTACTTCAACCTCCCCAGGCACTTGGCTTCCTGGGCAAAACTTTTCATCCTTGCAAAATGAAATGCAGCTCCTCCCACCACTCAGTATGTGTGTGCAGGGAGTACACAGATGGGGTACTAACATTTGCAGCCATAAATAACTTAGAAGCTAGCTTTTAAAAACCACAGGTTAAAGGATAAGGGCTGCCATGACGCACACAGAGAGGCTGAGATCAGAGGAGCAGCTAAAAGGGGTCAGGAGAAACAATGAATCCCCTTGTTCTGAGTCGTATTTATGAGTGCTCCATTGCACCTAAAGTTCATATTTATTGGCTAGGCCATGGGGTTTCCCCATTTGCTCATCTCTTAAAATAACACCCCTGGTTAAACTTTCCTATAAAACACAGAAATGCTACAGCAGGCAGACCTTGTCAACCCTGACAACTACATTATTTAAGTTTGTGGGTGGGGTACACCAAGCAGGAGCTGGTTTGTGTATTGTACTGAGTTATGAATTTGTTTCTATACAAAACATGACTGTAAAACAAGTAGAAAAGGAAAGGTTTTACAAATCAGCTCTCCACTCAGAAACTTCCCACTCTTCTTGAGGGATGCTCCAAAAGGTACATTTAAATGTTTAGTTTCCAGCTCTTATTGAGCAACAGCTCTGGTGCAACAGATCAAGGACTTGACTTGATCAACCACAACGCAACGGCATGTGTCGCACCTCACCAAAATGTGGGTTCTTTTTTTTCCTGCTGTAATTCAGGGCAAAGTGAGGCAACAATATTAATGAGTCAGAACCTAGAAAACTAACCCGGACAACTAGTGCTGGTATGTGAAATGTATCCATAGCTGGATAACAAGTGGCTTTGCAGAAGCAAAATTCCACCTAACTCTCTTTTTCAAGGAGGATCAGAAAGAGGAAGAAATTTGAACAGGTAAAATTTCTGTTAGGTTTATGTTTACCTTACTTAACAATATTACTTATTCAGACCCCATGAGAATATAGGAATCTTTTCCAACTTCAATGATTCTGTAATTATATCCCTTTGTCGACTGTGCCTATTAAATGAAATTATTGTTGTTTTAATTCATAGGTATTTGACTGTAGTCAAATTAATTAAGATAAATTCTTATGCTCTGGTAAAACCGTATCCCTACTCTAGAGTAACTATATAAATTAAGAGCAATTTGGCTAAGCATATCCTTTTAAAAGATTCCTCTTTTAAAAGTGAAGGGGAAACACAGGTGGGGTATTCAACTATAATGTACTACAAAATAATTTCAAAAATATACTGAGTTTGACTTTTGTAATTGTGAATGGCACCATTTTGGAGCCAGAGGTGTTAAATTCTATTCTGGCAAAAAAAAAATTCTGTTCTGTTCTGAGGCCACAGAAAAAAAGAAAGAGCAGGGACTCTGAATGAGCAGGGACTCTGATTTTGGAGCAGCAGGCAGTTGGTGCCTGATGGCACCTGGTGCCTGGAACCATGCTATTCTACTGGTGCAGTTTGCAAAAACATTACCTGAGAAATTGAAAGAGTGGGAGAACAGTAGCGTGGATGATAATGCTATGGGAACAAGTCCAAGCCCAGCATACAACCCCATGACAGCTGTAGTCTTTGTGGCGATTTATGATGGCAGAGATCCAGAAGGAACATAGCTTAGGGAAGGTTGTTCCCAAGGTTACCTCAGCTGGGATATCTATCAGTAACTACAAGTCATAACATGCTAGTGATCCCAAAGGTTAATCTGCTGCTTCTGACCAGGTTACTTTGCTGTCTTATATATGAAATGTGTGCAAAAGTTTTGCAGTGAGTCTGTCCTGGCCCCCAACTAGCCTAAATGTGAAAGTCAGAGAGTCAAATGTCTGAGCAGCCAAATAGGAAAAACTCAAAGAGCCTCAGATAAAGAATGAAAAGAGCGTGCCTCCGTTTTCCAGTCCATAAAATGAGGATGGGCAAATATTCCTGTGTTCATTTCTGTGCACTGTCATTCTTTGGCCTTGCAGAGAACTGGTATAGCTTTCTTCTTGCAAAGCCTCTTTTTACTCTGGCTGTGCACTCTGTAAAATACTTTGTTCCCAAGAACCTCACACCACCTTCCATTTCATCATGGTGATCTCAAATGTTATTTTAGAAAGGGCTAAAAAAAGTCTTTCTAAAAGGACAAGTATAGTGTTCTTAAAATAGACAGTTTACAAAATAACGAAAAAGAAACACTAGGATTTTAGCACGAAAACTGAGGTTTCTGTTCTGGTGCAATAAATAGAGGATGGATGGATAGCTTAGCTCTTGTTCTCAGAATTTAGGTTTGTGCCTGAGGCATGTGTACATGCATATCAGTCTGTGTGCATGGCTTTGTGTATGTAATATAGAAAGCATGTAAATCTTTTCAGTTTTAGTCATTGGGATTTTTTCCTCCTTAAATCATAATATTCTTTCTCATCAATACTATGTGGCTTTACCAACCCTGACCTTTCAAGCTGCCTGTTTGGACCAGTGTTTATCTGATGACCGTTTGACCTCCTCGTTAATTGTACTTAATTACATCCTGTTGTAACATTTTGAAATAAGGAGGAGAGTTTATGGATCTGCTCCAAAGACCTGAAGACTAAAACAGCAGCAGAATTCCGTGGTATGAGGTGCTGAGTAATCTCATAGTTAGGTCAGTAAGAGCTGTGGCTTGTCCAGTCGACTGCAAAGTTGGATCCATGTAGGATCAATGGTACTTTTGTGAATAAAATCACACAATTTTCTTTGTTCTGAGAAGGGCCACTCCTCTCTGAATAACAGCTTGGATATTCCTCCAAAGAGATCAAGAAAAGAGTGAGAAATGTAACAGTAGTGCAAGGGCTGAAGTTCACATATGATGATATAAAAGAGACAACCCTCTGTTGCCACAAGTGATTTCTCTGTGGTTTTCTAAAATTTCAAAGTTCCTTATGTTTCCATAGAATTGCCAGTTCCTATGAGATTTTTGAGACTTATATAATCTTTGCTATGAGATTTTCTGTGCATTGATGATTTGCAAGCATATCTAAGCTTTCATTAAAGAGCAGCAATTATCCCCTGTAGCTGCAGCAAAACAAAAATTAAAACACATGAAACACATGGCATTGAACATATTGCTTCTCACTAATGAGACATACATGTATGCTTCCTATACTGTTGTTGTTCCATAGCTCACTTACCACAAACTTGATTTATAAGATTATAGTATGATTTCCTAAAAGGAATGAAAAGGAAATAGAAGCTATAACATTATTATTATGAAGTGCAAGTCCAGTCCCAAGACTTTAAGGAGCACAAGGCAAAAGAATATATCTTCAATTTTATTTTATTAAAACTCTGATAATTAGACTTTTTGGAGAATGAAGTGCCATGAAGAATTAATTGTCTATAGTGGTAAACTGCACATAATTATGACATTATTGTAATGGTTTGTCATCCAACATGAGTCATATTCTAGAGAAAAAAGACAAGTTACTTAGGTGAGACTCTAGACTGACACAATACTGCCCACGGCTCACCGTGAACTGCACAGTATTGTGAAAGCTAAAAGTACTGTCTTTCCTGCAGAAAAGATTTAACCTGCAATCCAACCAGACAAGGTTACATTTACATAGTTGAATGTTTTGTATGTATGGATTTTAGTTACAAGCTTATATGATTAAAAATAAAACACAGAATTTGCTGAATGTCATACTAAGGTATTTGAAAGATCATAATGTTTAAATCCTGTTTGGTGTTAAGCTACATTAAGTATATCTGAAATCATACAGTGACATAGGATGACTTTCAGGGAGGGCTGGTTTTTTTTTCAACAGTTTGAGAAGTAGTATAATGTGACACTATATAGTATTCTTTATCATGGTAATTTAAAATTAGGTATTATTTCAGAAGAAAGTTTTTTCTTCTCTCTGATTCCTTGGTTAGTTCCTTTTTTATATCCTATAGCCATACACTATGGGTCTTCAAAGAGTAATTTTTTTTTCATCACTTCTTAAACTATTGAATTAATAATCATATTTAATGAGGCTGGATATCATAATGAGATTATATTTACAAGGTGAAACATTTTTATATATATCAAATTTTTAATGTAAGTAAATATATTTTAAATGTTGTTTTATTAGATATATATGTGTGTGTGTGTATGTATGGTTTTGTGTGTGTTAATATAAAATCCAGAGGCAGTTGATACTGTGGAGGGAGTTCTAAGTAGTTTGAGTTCATGTTGCAATTCGCTGGGTCAGATGGTGGGAGTAATGTCATTAACAGCATATTGCCACCATTTGGGTTTCCCAGCAGCTCCTTTCTCCATATTTTTATGTATTCTTTAGAAATGCAAAATACAAAGGATGTGCTTACTAGCATGTGTATGTGTACAGGACAGGCCTTATGTAAAAGGGATTCATCACAGGACTTGAACCAATATACAGGCACACACATGAACTGAAATCTTGGCTCCATGGGTACAGCTCCCAAACAAGTTCATCCTGTTTTTACATTACCATCCTGTTAATCCTGTGTTTACGTTACCATCCACTGCTATACAGTAAAGAAGCTTCTTTTACTAGTATTATATCACCTTGGGTCAGCAAGATTTACCACAAACTCCAGTAAACAATGCTGCTTCAGTTTGTCCATGGGTAGGGACCATGTTTTCATCAAAAAGGAAATGAAACCATGTCCCCAAAAGAAGACATTGTGATGCTTCCAGTTTTGGGGATGGGCAAATAGGGGTTTTTTTACTTGATAAAAAGCCTAGGCCTATCTCTGAAGATTAGGGCAGTTGTCACTTCTAGCCCTAGTGGAAACAAAAGTTTAGGACAAACACGTGCAAAGGCAAAGGTTGATCAGATGCTGTAAAATGCATGTGAAATATTCCCAGTGGTGTTGAACCAAAAGGATTGCACTTGAAATAAAAGCACTATGTTGGGATCAGGTTCCCACTCCCTGCTCATTCTTACAGTCTGCTCAGAAAGACACCAAAGTTTTGTCTGAGACACAGGAGTTCAGCTTCAGATCACCTTTGCTGATCACCAGACATGTGTTACTCCTCTACAGTCAGCCTGGTTATTGTGTTCATAAGTAACTGGGCAAGGAATATGAGAAATGCAGTCCCAGGTGGAATAATACTGGCAATGCAGAAATTTTACAAGCACATCCACAGTCCTGGACAACCAGCTCTAAGTGGCCCTGCCTGAGTCAGGGGATTGGAGTAATGACCTCCTAGGGTCCCTTCCAACCTCAGCTGTTCTGTGACTCTGTGACAGAGTAACTACAAAGAAGGGGGACCTTACTCATCTTATATGTGGGTATCAATCATGCTTTTTTTTTTTTTTTTTTTTTTTTTTTTGAGGGGAGTGATGATCAGACAATCGTTGAATGAACAGTACTGTGTGTTCGAAGTGTCATGATTTTTCTTTCTACTCTGGAAATTATTTTCTTGCTTTTTATGTCATTTTGAGACTCCTGTGTCTCTCTCCCCAGGTCTGTCCAAAGTAATGTACTGTGAGGGATCATGACCTACTGTCATGTTACCTGGAGCTAATCTGAGCTCTTTCATGGCACAAATATTGCTTGTGAAGATTAGCTTTCCTTTCCTCTGGCAGTGCAGGCATAGTGCTGGATGGCCAACTCAAAGATATTTTATTCACTAATGGTCAGTGAGTTTCTGCCCTGAAAGAGGGTAAAAATATTCATTAATTTTAGTAAGTTTTAAACTTCTTTCGATAAAAAAAAAAAAAGCCCAGGTATTTTTGTCCTTCTTGTTGAGGGGACTTATTCCATATGAGCAGTTATATGGGGGTGAAATAATCTCTCTCTCTGTGAGAATAAATCATTATCAGATTAGACTGATGGAGCTGCAGAGGAAAGGGTGCGTTTTGAATCAGTATTAACAGGCTGTTAAAATCACAGCCAGCTCCCACGCTGGCTGTTAAAACCTGCTGCCTGAAAGTGCCATTCCTCACCACTGCTGGCCAGTCTCCTGTCTGCTCTTCCTCTGTATCTTCCTCCTGTTTGCTTCCGGTGTGATGTCTGGGAGAGCCTGTCCCTGCTGTGCTTCTGGCTCTGTTGCTGTTTCTCAGCACTACTTAGGGTGTCCTAGTTGGGTCCTTGGTGTTGGCCAACAGGAAGAGTGCACGGAACAAACCTTCAAAACAAGTGCTAACAGTTTATAAAAGATGAAATTTCAGTCTCTTTAAATTTTTAATTCTATGGTGATGACTCAATCTGTACAGTGATTAGCCTGGTATATGCTTGTGCAACCAAAGTATAAATCTGAGGACCCCTGAACTCATTTGAGCTAAGCTGGCAGACTAGCTAAGCACATGGCCTGTGAGCAGCTATTTTTTGTGAATGTAGTTAATATCCTGCCTATAAGGTAGCCTAGCAAAATAATTTTTCATTTGTTATATGCAATGAAGCCTTCTTCTACTCTCTAAATGTGATGTGTTTGAGTGTTTTCTTCCTCATCCTTGTTACAGCTAGACTGTGTTTGGTCAGTGTTAATGGGTATGGGTAATATTAAAGTACTCAGATGTGAGCACAGATGTAAGCAGAAAATACTGCCTATCCATTCGTATCCAGTTTGGCATGCAGACAAAACTTCTGTGGAAGTATTTCCAACAAATTCCACATCAGGAAATAGATAGAGCTTATTAGATGACATGTGTGAATGGTAAGTGGTGGGGTGACTTGCCACCGGTGGGTGGAAGTGAGCAGAGGGTTAATATGAGCAGGAACTAAGATGTGGGAAGACAGAGTGTGCTTTAATGTTTAGCTTTTCCTCCCCTGCCAGTCGCCCTATGATGATATATGCCCTTTCACCCTTCTCAGAAGTTATGTTCCATCTGTATACTTTTACAGTGTCAAAACAGTTATAACTTACACCTATTTTCTGACCATTGGATCCCAGAGGTATAACTTTTGTTTCTATTCAGTTGCAGCTGAACCCAAGAGGGATCTTTTCTTCTGTCATTTGTTAACCTTGAGGTTGTGTTGATCTGACATTCTGACTTTCACACACAGTCAGAAACCTGGCAATAATTGTTAGTTTTCTTTGTGATGATCTGTGATTATAGAAAAACAAAATTAAACATGAGAAAAAACTGACAGATGGTGTCAAAATGTACTGGCTTTGCCAAAGATGAGGCAAAATAGACACAGTTGAAAATGCAGACAAAACTAGCAACTTGAGGCATGCCAGTGTAAGGATTAGCTAATTTATCTGTATCTATTTGATTTATCATGATGTATTATTTCAGAACTACATGATGAATCTTTGATCTGATCTATTCTTTTAAATAAAGATTTATTTATCACTGATGAAATTGACAATAACTGCGAATCCAGCAGATTTAGGTTAACATAGGTATTTGTGACTGGAGTGCCTTTGTAATATAGTGTGACTTAAAATAATGAAGAAACCACAGAGTCTGTCCTTACTAAAAATGAGAAAGAACACATGTGCAGTTGTATTTTTGCTGTGCTTCGTGCTACAGCTGAACAACTTGAGTGAAAGTTTTGCATTTGGGAGGTTAAAATATACAGTGCATTATACTGTTGAAACCATTAGGAAAAGTAGATTTTGAGGAATTGTTTAGCCAACTATCTTTTATATCTTATATTTATATATTCGCTTCCAAAACTCTATCTCTTTGTTCTAGTTACACTGGCTGTGTTCAAACTAGCATAAGAAAAGATGGGTGTTGCTTTTCCACTTATTTTGAATCAACAACAGAAAGCCTTCCAGCATTTAATTATTACTGGAGCAGCTGCAGGGCAGCACTTGTTTTGACTTGTTGAGCAAGTGCATTTGACTTGGAAGAAGAGTAAATTGAATGAATAACACATGTTTAGCTATGTAATTTTCAGAAAAACATTGGCTATTGAATGAAGACCAGCAATTTCATTAAAACATCTATTTTATTCAATTTTGTAATGTGAAGTAACAAAAAGTTATCATGGGTGATCTCACAGCATACAGATCACCTGGGAGATTATGTGTGAGAAAGCCAAGCACGGTTATGCCTCTTTGATTGAGGCATTTCTTTAGGTCTCTGCTTATAAAGGTTGCTGTCAGGCAGTGTTATGTGGTTGCTGGGAACTCTTTCCTTCTCAGAGGGAACGCTGAAAGCTTTTAATTATTAACTGAGTTCTAATTCTTAAAATAATTCAGGGAAAAAGGAAACTTATCCTTTTAAATATTCACTTATATTCTACTACTGGTTTGTAACTTTCATTATTTGCCTAGTTGCTGCCTACCACTTACTGAAGTTGAATACATTACATCTATGTTTTAAGAGGATTGGAAAGTAGAAATCACAGAATTTCAGAGTTCACCTTAGTAATATGATAGTGTTTTACACCATTTTGAGTTTTCCAAATGAGTTTTTTGTTAATTGGTATGAATCGATCAGATCTTATTTACTACAACAGCTAAATGATGAAATTTGTATTTTAATACTAGATCAGTGCTCTCAAAAGATGTCATTCTAAATGCTTTGTTAAGATACATCAATATTCTAACTTATTTTTTTATAAAGTATGGGATTTTGAAATGCATTTTTTTGAGGGTTAAAGAAAAAAAAATCTTTTGAGTGCTTGGAAAAGGGACAAGCAATTTTTTTTCGTTGGCTTGATTGTTTATTTTGCTTTTTCTTTTTATTCTTGTGTTAGATTCTGTTGCAGTTGTGGAAGGTTTTTTTCATTCAATTTATCTTTATTTGAATTACTTTGCAATTCATACAGTACAGTAATTCTGTTCAATTAGGGAAGGGATGTTCTGCCATCAAATGACTCAATTCAAGAAACAATATTTCATTTATTGAAACTGTCACTAACTCCACAGTATTTCATCAAGTGATTTTCTAACTGTCCCTAATTTAGTTAAACAAAATAGGCAAATGTTGCTCATTGATGTCAGTAGCTGACCTAAAAATAAAGAATTTAGTAAAATAACTCTAACTTTATGGCAGTGTAACTAGCTTCGGAATATGACTGATCAAACTTTCTGCTTTGTGTTTTAATAAGAAAGTATATTTGATGTTAAAGTAATTTATATAATTCTTTCAAAATCACATCTGTAAATCTATAATTACTTTAAATACAACCAGTATAATAATAATAAATAAAGAGAAACTCAAATATACAGTACTGCAATAAAGCAGTTCTTTTCAGAAACACAACTGTTGCAAGGAAAGAAAAGTAAAATTTCTGCAGACTTGCCCTTTCTAATTAAGCAAAATCCCCACTGGTTATGGAAATGGTTTTGCTTCAGTTGGAGGGGGAACAGAATGTGGATTAAGTTTCTGACAATGACTTTTTTGTCTGAGATAGGGTATGCATGGAATGTAATTTTGGGACACCTATTTTGAACCCCTGCCTACATTTTTTATGTAAGGTATCACAGAATCATAGAATCATTTATGTTGGAAAAGGCTTTTAAGATCATTGACTCCATTCTACTGGGGATGCTGGGCTTGGAGCCAGGTATTGATCTGTTGTCTTTTCCTGTTTCTTCCCTCATCATTCCCTGCTACTGGAAGGCCAGAGGAGAGCACTGCTTGTGCTTCTGATCCCTTAACCAGTCATCCCAAAGCTCTGAAGTCTCTCCTGATTGCTCTTCTTGTTGCAACTTCATCATTGGCCGCCAGAAAAATAAATAATGGATATTAATCTGAGGGCAGTACCAGAGTAAGAAGCTTTGTCTTCACATCTCTAACCCTTTAAGTCTTTAAGGAGACTTCATAGGGAGTCTCCTGTGACAATGACCTGCCTTTTTTTCTTTATGGAAGCAATTTTGATGCAAAGTGTAGACTGACAACCTTGGCAGCACCTCCAAGCTAGATGGACACCATCATCCTCATAGTTGTTCGTCTCCACTTGCAGAATCTCACACCTATTGTGCCAGGGCAGCTGCGGGGTTGGTCACCAGAGGAGATGCACTGGCTGCGCTGGGCAGGAACTTTTTGCCATTGCCCCTATCCCTTCAGTTGCTGTGTTTGACCAGTTGGACAGAGGCTAGGGAATCTTCCCTATCATATATCCTGTCTGTTGTGCTTGTCCCAGGGAAATCAGGGTGCAATTCCAGTAGTCTCTCTCACTGTCTCACTCTCCCTGATACTACTCAATTTACTTACCTCTTTCAGGTGCTCTATCACTGAGCAGAGGAGTTCCTCTGCCTGGGCACACCTCCCACTGCTGCCCTCTGATACTGGTGCAAGAGCAGGGCACACCCTGCAGCTGATACCAGGGTGGCAGAGAGTTTCCACTGGAGCTCGCTCTGGGCAGCTGCCTCAATCATGATGAGTGCAGAGTTTAGAGAGGCCATGGCTCTCTGCTGACCAGGATGATGACATCGACAAATTATTCTCTGAGGAACTAAGAGACACTTCTAAATCAACTGCCTCTGTCCTTGTGGGGTTCTTCAAATTGCCAGAAATTAACTGGGAGCATCCCACAGCTGGTACAACCCTGGCCAGAAGATTCCTAAAAAACCTGGATGACAACTATATGGAAAAGGTCCTAAGGGAGACGACTCGGAAGGATGCCCTCCGTCATCTGCTGCTTGTCAACAGAGTGGATCTTGTGAGCAAAGGGGAGATTGGGGCCGTCTTGGCCACAGTGACCATGAAGTGATTGAGTTCAAAATCTCTGTTAATAGGAGGAAAAGTGCCAGCTCTGGACATGAAGAGAGCAGACTTCAGGCTGCTCAGGGAATTAGTAAGGTACTAAGGTCCACTGTGAAAAAGTTTCTGTAGGTGCTGGGGTCCATCAGTGCTGGTCACTTTTTAAACATGACCTCCATAGGCACAGGAGCAGGCAGTTCCCATATGTTGGAAGTCAAGCAGGTGAAGCAGAAGGTCGGCTTGGCTGAGCAGGGATCTTCTCTTGGAAATAGGGCAAAAAACAAATGTGTATGCCCAGTGGAAGCAAGGTCAGCTGACATGGGAAGAACACAGAAATTCTGCTTGCTCCTGTAGGAAGAAAATTTGAGCGGCAAAGCTCAGCTGGAGCTGAAGCTGACCAGAAATGTGGAGGACGATAAAAAGAGTTTTTCCCAATATATTAGTGGCAACAGGCAGTATAGAAATATCATTGGTCTGTTACAGGATGAGGATGGTCTCCTCACAAACAGGGCCAGAAACAAAGCAGAGGTGTTTAATGCTTTCTTTGCCTTTGTCTTTAACACAGATGATCGACCAAGGGGGTCTCAGTGCCCTGAGCTGGAGGACCATGACTGGGAGAGCGATCAACTCCCAGTCAACCCTGAAATTGTGTAGGATGTGCTGCTCCAGCTGGATCCCTACAAGTCTATAGGGCCTGATGAGATTCATCCCAGAATCCTAAAAGAGCTGGCTGATGTCACTGCAAAACCTCTCTTGATGATTTTTGAGCGGTCTTGGGAATTCAGAGAGGTCCCAGCTGACTGGAATTGTCCCAGTTTTCAAGAAGGGCAAGAAGGAGGATTCTGGAAACTACAGGCTTGTCAGTCTCACTTCAGGGCCTAGTAAAGTAATGGAGAAGATTATT